>VWZN01018335.1:115134-162568 GCA_013396955.1 Regulus satrapa
TACAATTCTGTATCATTTGATTGAGTTTTTTAATTAGCTCCTACTGCTTTGGGAAAATGCATTAAATAAAGTGGACCTTTACACTTCTCTGCTGAGAAGAAACGTATTTACTTCTCTTTTCCTTCAGTCTGCACTGGGCAGCATCTGTCTTGCTCTCCTTTGCCCTCTACTCACATTTCCTACTAGGATGTTCATTTTCATGTCTTCTCTACCCAAAACCCCATCTCTGTATTCATTCTGCAAGCTACACTATATATCCCTGTACCTGACTACTTTTCCTTCTGGTACATGTTCTCTTGCCTCCACCTGATTTTCCCTTAAATTCTGAATTTCCTTATATTCAACAATTTTCTCTTTCCAGTGCAGGGAAAGACGCAGCAGGATTCAAGGGCAAAAAGCTTAATAACCAATGTAAAGGGAGCTAATTAGTTGTGTTATTGGGAAAACAAGGGCTATGTCACAATTATAATTCAAGAACTTGATGTCATACGTGAATACCATAAAAGATAGCTCATTTCTCCACACCACACAGAAACTAATTGGAAACAACATTTCTCAAGCTTGACATTTAATCTGAACAACTGTTGAAAAATCACTTAATTAACAAACAATCAGGACAACTAGCAGCAGCCATAAATTAATTTATAAATCCATACTGAAAAAAAACCCACTTGATTGTAGCTGGTCAGTAAAACAAATTATACATACTTTTAAAAGCTAAATATTTATCATATAATTGAGAAGATACTTCCTGTGAAAAGATCAAAGCTAAAATACTTATTTTCCTGGAGGTATTTAGGAGTTTTCTTTGCAAAGGAAATCCAAATAAATGCACTGGATTTTAACTGAAAAAGATGTTTCATGCTTTCATCATATTTCTTTTCAGGTATCATGTCCAACTGATATTCTGTGTAATCGGACTAGAAACAAAAACCCCAAACATTTTTCTTCTGAATGAAATTTGCATCAAACATTTTCCTCTAATCCTAGCTCAGCATTTACAGTACTGGAAAACCCTGCCCAGTAGTTCTCTGGAGACAGAAGGACAGGCAGCATTTTGGGAGCTCTGCAAGTCTAGCCACATACTTGAAAGGCACCAGCTCTTGGATAGAATATGCAGCAATTTAGAATACTAGGGAAAAGGGTATTTTTACTGGCTGCCAACAGTTAAAGGAAAGCTGACCAACAGCTCATTTGTAATAAAAACCAGTTCAGGAAACTATTTACTTCTCAGTCAAGTCTTTCATTCTAAGCCAGTAGCTAAAATTTGTCCTAAATGGTAACATTAGCGACTACTGCGTGAGGAGGATGGAAGCAAAACAGATGCTTGTGGCTCTTTCCATGAGAACTGAAATTCCCAGACGCAATTATGGAGACAGAGAAAGCAGACTTCTCCTCTGGAGTGACAGGCTCTCTTTTCGGAACTGCACTCGGACAAGCTGATGGAAACAAGTTTTTCTCTCTGTGATTTTCATATTGACTGTAAATAAGTCTTTAATAAACATATATGCAACTTTCATAAATTGGTTCTTGCACTGGCTTCCATCCTCTCTCTGGCTTTTTTTTATGCACAAGCTTGACTTACAAATGTCTAGACTTCAAACTTTAAGTACTTCTATGAAATACACCTTTTAAAACACACCATTATTTAATCACCTTGCAAATACATCTTGTGCATGGTAAGAGTAGCGTTCATTTCCTATAAAAATAAACATTTCCATGTGAGTTAGTTGTGCATGAGCTTCTGTGTTAGTGAACTGAAGGAAGAGTCTGCAATTCATATGATCCTGCAAGGCTCATTTCTCTCCACTGAGTACAAAGTGAGTCTGCACAATTAGTTCAGATATAAAGTGGAGAAACGGAATTCAGCCTTGGGAAGTACCATTACCAAGTCCTCTTCCCAATATCTTTTTCTAAGTATCATTTTTCTTACCTTCACTAAACTGTCCAGTGTTTTCACATTTACAAGTCTGGAGATTAGGCCAGAACACTATTTATTAATTCCACTCCTCTGTAGAGGGACCAATTTCCTTTAGATTCAAAACCACATCCATTTGCATTCATTAAATTTATACAAGGCTCATCCATAAATGTCACATGCAAATATTTTGCACTAACTAGATTAAAATATTTGAATTAATTTTGACCATGTTAGTAATACTGGAAGCTCACTTATCCTTCCTGCATACACTGCTCAAACTTGAGATAGATCTATCATCTAAGTAACAGTACCTGTACAAAATGAGCTATTGATTTCATATAATTAAAAACTTCAGGCAAGTCACCATCAGCATTTCACCAAATTACCTTGAAGAAATTAAAAGGGCTTACATCAATTCTACAGCTTTCATCCTTTTTTTAAAGACACAAGATTAACTATGGTTTTTTTTTCTCTTATGTGACAAGACCTATTTTTCATGAAATCATGCTGACTGACATCATGGATGTTTTTTAACTGGCAGTTCTTTATTGATACAGTCCCAAATTACCTTCTTTGTTATTTCCAGTTGGAATGAAAACCAACTAAGGCTTACAATTATCTGGAACATTACTTTTTATTGTTCACAAGCTCTAGGATTACTAGGTGTTCTCCAAGCCTGAGAAATTTTCCTAGTTTGAGATCTTTAAAAGATATTGTTGTCAAATCAGAATTCATCTAAGAATATTTGCAAGACTATAAAATTATCCAAAGCCTACTGACTTGATGAGCTGATCCCACTGAAACTGTCCTTTGGCACTGTCTGTTCCATTTGCAACATCATAAAAATCCAACCTCCTCCTCCAGCAAAAAAAAATTCTGCATCATTACTTGCTTCATGTTACATAAAAAAAAATCAGTTACCACTGACTTTCTAGATCTTTCTCTTCCCCATTATGCTGCTTTAAGTTTTATCGCTATCCCACCTCATCAGCTTAGTCTAAAATTTGATCAGGGAATGATTATACTCTGGGTAATCAACAAAATGTGTTTTGTAGTTGCAGAAAATTAGGGTTTGGGATATCTGATGAGGCTTCTGAAGTACAACTTTCCAGATTAAAAAAAACCCAAAAACTCTGATAGAAACAACACTCCTGGAATCTGCTGGACTGAATACAAGTGAATTTAAACCCCAGTTTTATTGCTTAAAAAAAGAAAAAAAAAAAATAAAATCACAGCTTCCTTTCCTCATACAATCCCTACTCCGTAACACACATTTTTATGTTGAGCTGCCCGTCACCAGTACCCTTAGGACTAGATTATGTGGATTTTATCAATTCTCCTTAACTACATATCAAAAAAAAAAGTCAACATAACGGTGACTGGAACCATAGTAGCACGAGGGTGTGGTTTCCCTTAAAGAGAAGGCAAACCAATAAATTGGTTTTGCCTGAGGGCTGAAATTCCACTCACACCTCCTTCCTCTTCTGGGGTTCACTTTCATCCCTTACCTGTTTGTATGGCTTTGGCACTTCTCTGACGGCAAGGAAAGATAATACCCCTCACCAGAACTGGAGCAAACCAATCAGGCAGTAAACCCCAAATTTATTGTGATGGCAAGAATTCTGAGCACTAATACTAAACAGGAATTGCTTGTTTAGTAAAGTCAACTGGCTTATCAAGTTCTCTGAAAACAAGAGAACCGGTACAAGGAAGAGGGGAGGAATAATGCCTTCCCTTCTTAGTGCTGAAATGCTGTAAATCAGGTCAGCTGTAACATGAAACTTTAGCTGCTGATTGCAAAACTCACTCGACTGATAAGGCATCAAATTGTTCCAGAGAGCGACAGAGAAACAGAGAATCACAGACAGAGGTCACAAACCTCAGACTCTCCCCTCCAAATGTACCTTATCCTATATCACACCTAGCTTACTTTTCCCAGGAAACCATTATTTTTCCTAACTCCTCTGTCTCCAAAGGATATGGATCAGCACTCCCAAAAAACATGGAGCAAAGGCGACCTCTCAGCCCTAGAAAGAATGCAGAAAGAGGAGACTATGGAAAGGGTTACAAGAGCCACCTAAACAATGGACAATGCAGAGAGGAAGAGTTGAGGCATGAACATATCTTCAAGGCAAGAGAAAAATGGGAAATGAGATTATTAGCAATAACATGCAGTTATCAGAAGCTTCAGCTTTTTCTTTTAAGACCATTAATTCAATTCTTACCAGGCATCCCTGTTGCTTTTATATGTGAGAAACAAGCTATTTTGACCTGCATTCATTAAAGAGAAGAAACCCAAGCCTGATCATTGCAAGGTAAGGATCAAACACTCTCCAGATCAGTCATCAGACCAGCTTTATCCATCAGGAAATACAACACAATCGTGCAGACGGAATTATTTTAAATTACTTGGGTCTGCAATCCTATTTGATTTTCAGAATCATGAAGAATAGAGAGAGATCTGCACCTCCTGGTGCCAGTATGACTTTGACAGGGAGACAGAGAGGGGGTATGTGGGTAATGTCTGGGGTTTGCTCTTTTCTACAGGTAAAAGGGCTTTGATCTGTTGCTTTGAGCTTTTTTCTCTCTCCCATATACATTCAACAGAAATTATATTGCTTGCAAATACTAATAAGTATCAACTGAATTTTCCATGTTTGGAAAATAAAATAATAATTCTTAAAACTCAAAGAGAAATAAAGTTTACCTACCTTTCTGGTAGAAGAATTTTCGATAATAATATGCACCAAGGTCTACATGTTCAACGATGTATCTTTTCACTCTGTCTAGATGTAAAATCAGATTCTCCTTGGGAACTTCCAGAACTGCAACTCCAGCATTTGTGCAATGAGAACTCAGAGTAGACTCAAATGAGGCACTTTCACACCCACTGAAGGAACCTGAATTAGATTTGGAAAGGCTGATCTTCCTTTCCCCTTCCCCACCAATCTCATTACGAAAATAAGGACAACTCATCACTAGTTCATTGCTTTTATCGTCCCCCTGGTCCATATTGAGACTTCCTTTTGAATTCAGGTCTTCAGTGCTGCCCATTGGAGAATTGAAACTTGCAGAATGGGACAAGGGTCCAGAGACAAGTGATGCTACGGCAGCAGCAGATGCACCTGTCGTTGTGTTCCTTCTTTTAATAACGTTATGCCTGTTGATTGCTGCTTCATTTAAATCAAATAAAATACTCTGCACATCATAGTGAGCAAAACACTTTGGACAAGTCCAAGGCTTAATGCTATCTTCTGACCTGTTATCTTCAAGATCTGAAGACTTCCCGAGTTCCCCTTCACCTTTGGCATTGCGCAGCTTACGAAAAATAGATGAATCTCCTGTCTCTGATTTTGAGCGTCTCTTGAGTGGCTTCTCCCTTTCCTTAAAGAGTCTCAGGTTTTCCCTTTGAGTAATAGGTCCATCTATCACATCTAGAGAGAATCCTGAACCCTTGCTTCCACTAGCAATCAGAAGCTCACCGAGTTTAGTTGAGCCTGGGCTTCTCTGATCAGACTTTTCATCTTTATAGCCCTTCAGTAAGTCAAAAAAACTTTCCCCTGAAGTTCCCTGCTTATCTATGGAAGATGTGCTGCCATACTCTCTGTGCAGAGATGGTCCAGATTTAAACGTGGGTGAAATACATTCATCAAAACTATCCACATCAAGCTCACTTATGGTGATGTCGCTGTTGCTGCGCTGTCGTATTCTGCGAAGAGCTTTCCTCGGGGAACTGGGATAGCCATCGGGTGTAAGAAACCTGGAGTCCAGATTCTCAGATTGTCTGGTCTTGTTTTTAAGTGTGCTCTGGATGCTCTTTAACATGACAGAATCACTAGCATTCAGGTTAACAGAGCTTCCCTGACTCCCAGGACTGCTTTTAGAAGACATGCTATCAAGGCAACTTGATGTTTCAATATCTTGACTAGATCTGCTTGTCTCCTTGATGTTCTCCTTCCTTGGGGGCCAATCAGCAATCCTTGCCCTGACCCCCATTTTAGGGACTCCAGGGGTAGAGGTAACGTGATGGGAACTCTCATTGCGAGGAGGCCCAACGGGCGCCATGACTGCAGATCCTAAGCTGCCATTCTGTGACCTAAAGCGCCTCATGTAGAAGTCATCCGAGTGGACTTTGGAGGTGCCATCTGTTCCGACTGATACCCCAGTGGCAACAGCCCTTTCGGTCTGGGACCGCTTCAAGCTGGTCATGGTCTTTCAGTATGTTCAACCTTAGTAAGTTCCAAGAAAAAACACAGTCATTTCGGCTTTTTAAATGAACAGTTCTCTTCTGGAGAATAGTCTCCAAAATATACAACGGTTGCATGAGATCTTAATCATGGACATTTAAAGACAGAGTTAAATGCAGGATGTCTGGAAAATTCAGATATTCAGTAGGTTTTGATAAGCAATAATTTCCTTTAACTTCTGCATTTTAAGAAGTAGCCATGCTCCAATACATTCAAATAGTTTTAACATCACTCGTGCTCCAAAATGTCAGAGTAGTAATTGAATGGCTTGTGCTTCTTTTAAGCCTAGAACAGAAAAAAAAGAGAGAGAAGATCATTAATTCTTTAATATAGAACTTTTTTGGTAACTGACACTATCAAGGAAATTATTACACAATTAATATTTTTAACAAACATCTTTTTAAATGACATTGCTCATCCTCTCAAAAATGCAGTGCTGTGTTACATGGTGGTGAGGAGTTTTCTAGATATTGGGTTGGGTTGCCTTCTGAAAAAATAATTCTGATTACAACAAATACAAATTTTTCCTGCCGAACTGATTAGTGGTACTTTTTAGTTGGGTTAGTAAACAGTGTTCCAAAGCACAAGTAGGGAGCTTGTCAGCTAGGGACACATACAGCATACACTTCCCAGAGAAATTACATGAGAGCCAGATCCAATGGACTCCAATTTTTATAACCACTTTAAAGAATTTACCATTTACAAGTCATACATCCTTGGTTGCTATTAGGTATTAACATACCTATTCAACTTTCTCATTAATGTAAATATTTGATAGGTTAACTAAAAAAAATAAAAAGGAAGCTAATTAGCAAAAAGTGTACAAAATTGTAAGAGTCTGTGGTTGTCAGGAACATTTATTTTGCGCTTTGCAGAGCCTTATTTGCACATCAGCTGCATAGTCCAGAAAGCATGTATTACCTCTGACCAGAGTTTACAACATATAAAAAAGTTAAAGCTAAGTAGAATCACATACTTTTAAGTAACTTGATAGGAAAAGTTTCATTTATTTCCCTAGCTAATAAAATTTTGTCTACCTCAGCTCCTGTATTATTCCAGCTTCACAAAGTCACAGAAATTAAATGCTTTCCCATACCTCATCAGTACAGAAATTATTACAAAGTCTTTAGTACTCTGTCCTTAGAGGAGCAAAAAAAAAAAAAAGTCCACAAATACATCCTTGCTGGTAGAAGACAAAAGCATGGGATTGCCAAGATAAAATCTTGCACTGCTGTGTATATCCTTTAACACAAAGAAGTTAATAATTTTCAAAGCCTGAATCAATCACACAAAGTGTGTCCTTTAAATATTTGCCAAATGTGTGCAGAGATGCTGCTGAACCAGCACTGCACTGACAATACAGTATTGTCTAAAATCAAGGCTTTCTGATGCTTCCAGGGAAACTAGCACTTTCTGCAGTCTCAGATCTACAGTAATTTGCACCACACTAATTAAATACCAAGCCAGGGCACTTTCTGCCTCCAACGAGAGCATGTTTAAATTTCACTTGCCATATAAAGCACTGCTTTAAAATAGCTGTTCTTAATATAAAGCTCAACACATAAGGAATACTTAAAATGCAAGCTGACTGCATCACACATAACCAGAACAGTGCGAGTCACCCAGGGTACTACTGTATTTGCACAGCCATTTACATAAACACAGCTCTTCTCCTCGTAATGCTGCTACAATCTTAGAATCATGGAATGGTTTGAGTTAGAAGGCACCATAAAGATCATCCAGTTCCAACACCCCTGCCACAGGCAAGGGATGCCACCTACTATATCAGGTCTTGAACACCTCCAGGGATGGGCCCTCCACAACTTCTCTGGGCACGCTGTTCCAGGGCCTTACCACCCTCACAGGAAAGAATATTTTTCCATTTAATATACTTTTTTTTTTTTTTTTTAGTTTAAAACTGTTTGCCCTTGTGCTATCACTATTTGCAGGTAAAAAGTCTCCAACTTTTTCAAAGCCCTCCCTAAATTATGGAAGGCTGCAATAAGGTCTCACAGCCTTCTCTTCTCCAGGCTGAACAATCCCAGCTCTCTCAATCCATCTTCTTCGAAGAGTTGCTCAAGCCCTATTATCATCTTCATGGCTTTTCTCTGGACCTGCTCTAACAGTTCCACGTGTTTCTTGTCCTGAAGAATCCAGACATGGATGCACTACTCCAGGTGGGGGTCTAACAAGGACAGAACACAGGCAAGACCAACCTCCCTGGCTCTGCTGCATTTGATGCAGCCCAGGATTTCTGATCTGCACTTTGGACTGCACTTGGATTTCTGCTGCACTGCAGCATTGTTGGCTTCTGTATAGCTTTTTGTCCACCAGCACCCCTAAGTCTTTATCCATAGGGCTGCTCTTAAAAACTTCATCTCCCAGTCTGTACTCACGTCTAGGCTGCCCTGACCCAGGTGCAGCACCTTGCACTTGGACCTTGTGAGCCTCATTAGGTTCTCACAGACTCATTCCTTCAGCTTGTCAGTGCCTTCCTAGACAGCATCCCTTTATTCTGTTGTGTCAGCTGCAGCACTCAGCTTTGTGCTGTCAATAATACTGCTGAAATAACAGGTTTCTTTCTAGTTAAATAATTAGAATAACTTTTAAAAAGCTGTCTACCCATGCTGCAAAACTACTGAATATTCAGCTATAAGTTTTTACAATTTTCAAACACTCTCCTAAGTGTTTGTCTTAGCCTAAGAACTAATCAGGTTGGTGAATCAATTTTGTGCACCGTCAGATCAAGGAAGGGAAAAATAAACACTGTGTGCCATGATATACCTAATTTTCTGCCCATACTTTTCCACAGCACCTATCAAAAAGTGTTTAAGCACTATTAACCTCTATGAAATGGCAACACCTCATAGCATTTCCTAAAGATCTATACAAGCCTGCTTTTATAGGCAGGACAGAAGGAAAACAGAAAGAAAACTGAGATAAGGACTTAGGACAAAAGAATGCCAGGCTAAAAGGGATCATAAAGGAAAAGTCAAGCTGAGAGTTGAAAAGAAAACATGCAGAAGTACAAGCATCCACTACCACAAGCTCCTCTTCACAATCTGCAGTGAAAGCCAAGATTTGTCCCTCTCTGTTCCCCTTCCACCACCAGTATATCTGAAAGTGAAGTACACACCTCCTCGTCCCCCAACGCTCTTCTGCAGAAACAGATAAACCTAGCAGCACAGGTTTCTCATTAACTCAAGGGCACAAGTTCACACAGCTACTCTAAAAATTCCCAAGCTTGGTGTTGACCATATAAGCATCCAAACACCACCAGTTCTCCCTACCCCCTCAAATTATTTTTTTTCCCTTTAAAAATTTTCACTACACCAATCCCAATTAAAAATATAGATACAAAAACATAACTATAATTATATGAAAAAAAAAACAACTAAGTTGTCTTTGTAACTTATTCTTGCTTGACCTGTTGTATACATGATTTTGTCATTGGTTATTTGACCATACAGTGTATTTTCCAAAGGAAATTCCCTGTTCTGACTCAGCTTTACGGATGTCTCACTCTGGGGACCAGCTGTTTCATGTTCTGCAGGTTTTTCCAGCTGTCTTCCTTCATCTGCTATAGCAGCTGGAATACAGGCCATAAATGATTATGGTAATAGTTAATATCATACTCTGAAGAAATGAAGTCCACCCTTGACTGTGACTATATGAATTAAATCACTATAAAATCAATTTTTTTTGAGAGTGCAACCACCTGTCCATGTTTATTTCTCTAGGCCTTCCCAGCCTGGTGTCTAATTTGAGACCTAACAGTCTAGTGTAAAAGGTTTGATTAGCTCCAACCAAAATAAAGTGAAAACATTACACTGGATAACATTAAAAACTCCTAAAGCACACATCTTGGGTACACTGGTTATCAGCTTTAATGAAAAGAAACAGTAACAGCAATCTTTACTTTAACCTTTTTTCGCATTCATTATTTGCAAAACCTGACAGCATCAGAAACAGAGCGAATCCCACTTGATTTAAATGACCATCAGTTTCCAGTAACAGGTGATATTTTGAACTGGAAAACCTGCCAGAACTTAAATATTAAGCAGTAAAATTGCTAACACAGAATATGTAATCTATTAAAAGTAGTTACAAGACAGGCAAGATAGGAAGAGTAACAATTCCTACTTTGTTACTATTCCAATATGGAAAAAAAATACAACTCAAGGCAGAGCAATGAATATCTATGCAAACAGAATACAGCAAGGACAAACTCACATAATCGTGAAAATGTACACTTCTCCAATTCATCTCAACTTACTGATGAGGCCAACAAAATAATCAGATGAACAGCTACATATAAAAAGCTGTAAATGAAAAACACATGCAAAAACTACTGAAAGGGTATGCAAAAATTTAGTACTGATTATATAAATGAAAACCATGAATAGAGATTTAAGAGAATAATCAGAAAACAAATTATTTGCTTATCAGATTGCACACAACAATTATTAATGTAGTCCAAGTATCTGTTCAAAATGGGTGTCAGATTCTTAGGACAAATTTAATTCTTAGGTTTTTACCATTACTGGATGACTACGTTACCTAATCCCAGCTCAGAATGAGCACAAATCTATCTTCATTCTTTTGCTTTCTATTTATACTTTTTAAAATTGCCTTGCTGTCTCTTCCAAAGCCAAAGTCTTAAGTGTAGGACAAAGAACCACTCCTATAAAACTTAAATGGACCCTGTAGCTGAACTGCAAGAAGGTTTTGCAGACTCCATCATTCTGAAAAGGCAGGAAGTCAAGGATCTTGATTTCCCATTTGTCATGCCTGAAGACAGACAGCCAGAAATATGAAGACTTATCAGTCAAGATTTCATCTAGAGACCTTTGGAATACAAAGCAGCAAATAGAAGTACATGGTCAAGAAGAAATCTCATTCAAATCAGTTCAGGATAATAAAAAAAAAGCTCAACTACTCCACAGTAATCAGTTTCTATCTTGTATCCAATCCAGTTAGACAAAAATAAATCAACAATTACTTGCTAAGGTGAATGGAGAAAAGGAGGTTGTGCCTGACACATCAATTCAGAGACCTCCTATTACAGTTTTTCCTAGCTTTAGTTTATGTGGAATCACACTCTTTTTCCCTGCAAAGTAGTGACTTTACCCACAGCTGAGTCTTACTTGACAAGATTCAGTGATTACTGTTATCTGCTGAGAACATGATGAGACTCCAGATTCTGGAATCACGAGTGCTAATGATCCTAATAGTCTGATGTTGACAGAGATAGATTTGGGGGCACCAAATTATTCATGATTCATAACGTTCCAAAGGAAAGACTTCACACTTCACCATCAGCCCTCATTAAAAAGTGGCATTTTAAAATTAAAAATTTGGAAATGAGTGAATCAGTTTCAACTTTTAGTCAAGTCTCACTTTTGCCAAGCCTCCATACCACACAGCTACTCCACTCCAAACATAGTAGAGGGTGGTAAATACAACATATTGCCAGGAACAGTTTAAAAATCACCAAAACTATAGGATAAGAAGATCAGAATAACATTTTACATCAATCAGCTGTTAATAACTTAACTAAAATACAGTCAATTTAGGAAATGCAGTGCAACAACACACACATTACTGGCAGCAACCTTTGCTAACTTTTACTGGAAAAAGAAATAGCAACAGCATAAGCCCATGAAAACTAGAAGCTCCTCTAAAACTAGAAAAATAAATGAGAACAAGAAAAATATTTTATATATGAAAGCTTATCTATTTGTGTCAAAAATTCTTACCTGAATTATAACAGATCAATCCCTGGGAGGAAATATTAATTTATCAGCCAATTAAGTTATTATATATACAAAATAATGTCTAATTGCATAAAATTAATTCCTCAGAGGAGAAAAATTCAATTTGGCCTTTTGAAATACTTTATCTGGTTACCTATTATTAACTTTATCCTTTTCTTCCCAGGATTACTTTCATCACTGTAATTGCAGAAAAGTTAAAAGGCTCATATTTCTGAGGAAGTTTTTACCGACTCAAAATCTATTTGAAGGATAGTGCTGGGTATTTTACTAACTTATGGGTTTTATTATTTTTTTTCCACATTTAGCAGAATTGCTGGCTTTGTGTTACCTGAGTTTGTGATAACTGTCAGCTCTGCACAGACAGACCCCCTCAACCTCTCTTTCTTTCCCCCCCACTTCACCACTTCACGTGTCTACAAAATTTGTCACTGATTCACATGTCATCTGTATTTCGGCCTTTTTCTCTGAATGTTTCCTTGCACCATCAGAAGCAAACCTTTGCTCTGAGGACACCAGGTGCCATCTGTTGCCACACACACAACGATCAGCTGCACTGATCTGCTAGGATTTAGCAAATGCTTTATATTCTTCATTCTCTGTTCAAGCAGCTGATACAAATACACATGAACCTAGCCAAGGTTACATGGCTTTTAGGGTGTAACAGTAATTACGGTGAGTCACTACCACCAGCTCCTGGCCCTCTACAGACAAAGCCAAGCCCACTCTGCTTTCACGGTGGAATATCCGGAGGATGCGCAGTCACTAGAAAAGGGTGCTGAGTTGAGCACATCCACGGTGGCACTCGGCAGAATTTGCTCCCCCAGGTTTTGGGCCCTGGTAACCATGGCTGTAAACCATCAGCTGGCTCAGAGCACAGTGAACCAGCTGGCCTCTCTGTGCAGAAGACCATGAAGTCACAGTCAATAATCATAATCTCCTGCAGTCAGTGGTAAATGTTCGTGACATAACAGGATGGTAAATTAAGCATAATAAAAGCTATCAAACTGAGACAGATATAGCAACACAGGGGACAGTAATTTCCCACCTGTGCACTTCAGCACATTTTGCTCCATTATGATTTCCTACTCATTATTCACCAAGCAAACACAACATCTCAAAGCCAGAACTGCATCCTCTGTTATCACATCCATTTCATATGCATTATTCAAGACACGGATATCACAATTCAAGTGCACAACTGTTGCTGAAACAAATATTTTACAACTCCTTTTAAGTGAGGCAGAACAGAAAAGTGAGAAAAGGACAGCACATGGTTATTCTACTTCAACACTCATGTTCCATTTTGATATCAGTGTCACTCATCTAGTTAATTAAGTGTAGAATCCCTGTCCTGGAAGCTAGTTTACAGGATCTAAAAGAGAGATGATGACAAGTTTTATCATATGCTATACTGTATTCTATTCCTGGAACAAAATTGCTAATAGCAATTTACTTTTGAAAGGAGTCCTTGGCTCTCTAGGAAATGAGTCTATATCAGTGGCAACACAAAAGCAAATTATTCCAGCTCACAGATACCATCTCTCAAAAAAGCAGATTTTTACCAACTACCAAACAGTTCTATTTATACCCCTCCTGTCTCTTATTTTAAAGAGATGTTTCTTCTCTGTTTATTTCTTAGTTTGTAGCTGTTGCTATATTGCATCCCTGGGTAATGCTTCCAGAAACAGGGTGCTCTTCCTAGTGTGTGGATGCTTATAAAAAATTGCTTTACTGATAAGTGTCCAAGTTAATCAATTACTAATATTTGATACTGTGACAGCATGACCTATGTAGAATCACAAACCAACCAACCAAAACCCAAACCCAAACAAAAAGAAAAAAAAAAACAAAAACAAAAAAAAAAAAAAAACCCAAACAAAACCAAAGAAAAACAAATAAACAAAAAAACCCAAACAAGAAACCCAACAAAAACAAAAAGAAAAAAAAAAACAAAAACAAAAAAAAAAAAAAAACCCAAACAAAACCAAAGAAAAACAAATAAACAAAAAAACCCAAACAAGAAACCCAACAAAAACAAAAAGAAAAAAAAAAGCCACCTCAAAAACCAAGAAACAACCTCCCCCAAAATGGGCTGATACTTCTGGCCTAGGTACAGGTCGGTCTAAGAGCTACAAGCTCCAGGGGGTACCAAGGATTCCCTTTCCTGACATTCTGCATCCTTGCACAGCACAAGGGCCCATACAAGTCTTTTCTCCTCCAACATGGCTATGATTTGTTTCCAGCACATGTTTGGTAGCAACACAGAGATAGAACTTAGACTGTTTTCTCTGAGCTGCTTCCACTGGCTCCATTCATGCTGGCCATACCTGGCAAACTAGTGCAGTTATCACCAAGTCTCATGGCTACCAACATCAGAGCTGAGAGAGACCTCAGTTTGTAGGAGTGGGAAACAGGGTATTTGACCTACTGTCTCTAAACTTCCAGTTGGCTTCTAAGTAGTCGAGTGCATCTCAAAAGTAATTTAATTTTTCTTGCGACAGGTGACGGACTGTGTCACTAATTTGATAATAGGGTTATTAAGAAAAAAAATAAGCCCATAATTTTGCTAGCATTTGAGATCTTTCTTTCAACACCATTAATATTCCTTTACTCTATCACTGAAGTTGCTTCTCCCTTAAAGTAATGATTTGGTAGAAGAATTGCAAGGACCTGTTCTGGTGCCTTCATGATAGTCATCCAGCTATCAAACCTCCACAGAACACTATTTCTCCATAGGCTGGTTGATCATTAAGTCATGCATTTATAGGAGAAACAAAAACAGCTTTTCAGGACAAAAGTTAAAATTTACCTAAAATTATTAGGCTTTGTTTCCACAACATTGATATTAATCATCTAGAGAACTTTTCACATTTACACACATTCCTGAAGATGCTCATACAACTCTTGCTCCTGCTTTACAGGTACTGCTGCAGTGCTGGACAGGAGAATCACGAGCAGAGGGAGAATTACCAGACATCCACACCAGAGGTGTTGATCAATTCCTGCCTCACCACCACTCCGTGGCTTACACCCCAGGCCCCTGCAGCAGCCAGTCACACACAGTCTCGTGTCCCCAAGTCCAGCTGCTGGTGTTGTTGACAATCACCCCGCACAATCCTTCCTTCTCAACCCTGGGACCCTCTGCCATGCAAGCCTTTTTGGCCCCAGCTCCCAGTGGGATAGAACAAACTCCATCAGTTCGGAATTTCAGACCTCAGTTCACTCCCTCAATGAAAGCATTCAAAAGACAACTGAACATCTCATCAAACAAAATATAATTTCTTCAAATTTCCAAATACCTAATAGGTGCTCAATGAATTTGCTGCCTTATCAGTTAATTTTAAGATATCAAGTAGATCACTGTTTGAATCTATTACAGTTCCTGTATATTAAAAAAAAAAAGGCAACTAGAAGTTTCACAGATAAAACCAAACACTGTGTTTGCAAAGTGGAAAACAAGTTCAAGCTCCTACTGAAATATAACATTTAAAAGGGAAGTACACACCCAAGAAAGGCTTTTCCTTAAAACAAAGCTAAAATATTCCCCCTAAAATACATGTTTTGCTTTTATGTGTACATTTTTGTATATATACATCTACATAGATTTACACACAAGATGTTTATGCCATCTTTCTAAAGCTTCTCTAGACAGAAGTACTTAAATATAACATAAGTAAATATGATAATGAACCCTCATGTTATTTAAAGACTTCCCACAATTATGAGCGTTTTACACTAGTAAATGTGCTTAATGAATTGCATTCACTATTGCGACATGAAGAAAACAAAATAAACGCCAAACCTATCAAATGTTCATTGCATATGTCAACAGGAAATTTTGACTCTAATAACCCAGAATATACCCTGCAGCATGAATCTTTTAGGTATTCAGATTATTCAAATTTCAGCCAAGTAAAGACAGCACAAAATAATTATATTGAAAATTACAGTCCAGACTATAAAGTCATACAAGAGCTACAGAGAGCAACAAAGATTCTTTTAACAGTTCACATGTTTGAACAGATAAGAAAGCATGTAATTCTCAAACAAACCTTGCAAGAACTACAGCAGTTTCCATTTCAAGTAACTGCCACATGCAGTGGCACCAGGAAAGGAAGTCAATTAAAAACCTTAGAGGAAGACAGTAATTTGTAGAAAAAACCTGGACAATTTTTTTTTTTTTTTTCCACAAATCCTATGATTGTGAACAAGAACAACAGTAAAATTGAAATGCACCTGGTTGAACCCTACACAGCCTTCCACTAAAAATCCTTTTCTGAAAATCTAAAAAACTTAGTAATATTCTTTTTATCAATATGCCAATTTATCTTTTCAAAATTGCTAGTTTTTATTACTATAGTGCTAAGCTCTTGAAAGCATACTGGTATATCAGTGTAAGGAACTTGACCTAAAAGTACAGAAAAATAAAATCAAAAGAAATAAACTCCCCCTAATAAAAGGTTAAAACAAAGGGTTTAAAGAAAAAGTTTACTGTTTATTAAGATACTTATCTTAGAAGACAAAACAAAAAACAGTAAGCAACAGATTCTGGATAACAGATAAGAAAGAAAGAATAATTTTCACCAACTCTTCACTTTTCTATGTTTTCCATTCTTTTAATTTTTCTCTTAGACCATCACCTTTGTCCTTGGCCTGCAATCATTTAACTTGCAAACATGCAATCTTATTTACCAGAAAAACTCTGGGGTCCTCTCAGTGGAACACTAATATAGGCTTCAAAATCAGTTATGTATCAATTTGCAAAGGATTCTAAAGCAACTGCCACTAGCAACCACCTAGACCACTGTTACAGTGATATTGATGGATTACTGCATTTCTCCCATATACTCCCCAAAGTGGGGAACTGAATACTGGGCGCAATCTTTTTGGAACCACAGTTTGTGTTTTCTGAAGCCTACTTTATCCATACAAGCAAACAAAAATGACAACCAGATGAAATAATGTTTTTCTTCAGATAATTAAACTGTTCACATAGAAGGCATGGCAACATACTCAGTAAGTCACATATTTTTAGAGCAGTGCTTATGGCAAGCCCTTAACAGATCCTCCTAAATGGAAAAGGCTGTGGGCTTTGTCCAAGGAAGATGTTTATTTACTAGTTTGGTTTTATTCAGAGTTAAAGATGGGGTCATCCCACAGACCAAAAAAGAAAACCATCTTAAATTACCATTTGACACACATGCTGTGTCAAATCAAACCTTATGAGGAATCATAAATCCACCAGAACAAAAAAAAAAGAAGCTTTCCGGCTTCTTTAACTCTTATATAATATAAGCAGGCATGACATCAGAGATCCCTGGGGATAATTCACTTCCCCAGTTTTGACAAAACACATATAAAAAGCTTTCTGTCCTTGAGAATCACATTTATTTTCCAAATATATGCATTGCACATGTATTTTTCCAAAATACCATATTCGTGTATAAAAAGGAATAAAGAGTTCAACCTCCACATAGGATTGTATATAGATTTTTGTTAATTTTCCTTTAAAATATAATTTAAAATTAAGACTAAAAAAACCACGGTTTTAAATAAGACTTCTCCAGTTTTTTGAATCTGAAACTACATCAGGAAAATATGGATGGGGACTATAGAACTGACAGGAATTTAAGACCACTAGGTGACAAAGATGAGTGTGTTACATCCATCACCTCAGAAACTGCAATGGATGAAGCTTTCAATGTGAAATGCATAAGAATGACATATAAACCTGCAAATAGCTCCAAAAACCTAGCAGGGAACACAGTGCAACTGCAGAAACCTTGTACTCTGCTAAATGAACAAATATTACAATGGCATTCTCCTTTTCCATATAGGAATGTAAACAAAAACATGAGGCAAAAGCCAGACTGGTAGTACATAAACTATTATTCTATATCTAAAATACTTCAAAAGTACTAATAATGATGAACAAAACAATGTAGAAATGGACAAAAACTGTGCTAAAATGTGCAGTTACTCAGCAGAAATCTGCATCCTGTATGACTACAACATTTATGGTTTAAAAAACAAAGGTAGATATAAATATTTCCCTTGATTCATTTCTCGTGAGTGCTGTTCTTCAAGTGGGTATTCAGGCTGGATTTCACAGGACTTAGACAGACAAAGAACTCTTCATATGCAGAAAATCAAGAAAGGTCACTTAGAAATTCTCTCAGCAGCCACCAACAGGTAAATGAAAGCCTTAGGACTGAGGATGTAGGTACATCATATTCTACAGTCCTACCACACACTATAAGGTCCAAGCAACTGAGAGCATCCCAGTAGACAGCACTTGTATTTCAAAGACAGCCATACCAGCCACTCACTGAGGGCAATGAGTTATCTCCAGCAACTACAGCGGGAAAACAACACCTACCTGGCCACCTACATCAACTCCTCAGGAGTGACTGCGAAAGACTCTGCACAACTCATTGTGTGAAGCAACCTACACTGAACTGCACTACCGGGGAGAGGCAAAGAAGCAATTCAAGTCATGAATCCAGACAGGCAAGCTGGCAAATCAGGATACAAACTGAGAAGAGCAAGCAAGGTAGCAGCGACATCTAAAAACACACTTTGCAATTCAAATAAGAATCAGGCTATTACAAGCACACATGTACCAGCAGTACTGGCACTTCATCCATGTATCTCTAAACCTAAGAAGAAAATTCAGGTGGAGGGTTTGATACTACCGGTTGTCTCAAAGCATAAATACATTCGAGTGTGTTTGACCTGCCCACCTGTCCATGCAGGCCTTTCATTAACTGCCTTTCTAGCCCAAGACCCAAATTACTCCTTGCAAGATTTATTTACTTTTCTGTAAGCTGGGCTACAACAACTCAAAGATACCACAAAAAGAAGCCTTCAGTCAAACACAGGCCACCATGTCCATTTGAGGTTTTTTCATTATAATCTAAGGAAGTAGGATGGAAAAAATCTTCTTGCCTTATGTGATTTTTTTTTCTCCAGTCATGGTCAGTAAAAGGAAATATCTACATCTGTTTCTGGTTCACATGCATGAAAAACATTTTATAAAATGAAAACAGATTTGAAATCATTTAAATTCCAATACTAAACCTTCAAAAGTAAATTACCTACAGAAAGTACATGTGTGGGTGTATTCCTGTTTCACTGCATCAACAGCCTTAATCAGGCTTGCATACTATTTCTGATTATGGTTCATTATATAAAATCACGTTGATAACAGTTCAGCAAGAACGTTCCTTAATCCCTTCTGAAAAAAGGAAATATCCTTCTTGCACCACTTTTCACCCTGGTTGTCTGTGTGTGGGGGGTGACTCTCTGGCCACCCCTGACTTTGTGGAAGCCATGAGAGCCAGCTGTAAACCACAGGAACCTGCTTGTACTCTCCATCAGTAAAAGGCTGCAGCTCCTCCCTATGCTGAGTACAGTGACTCCAGCCGACAACTCCTCAGCTCCACTTGCCCCTGCAACCCCCAGGTCCTTGCAGATCCTCCCCAAAAAGCAGACTTTGAAGGGTAATGCACCTTCCTGCTCACATGAAGTCGAAGTTATTCCAACTGCATCAGCTGGAGCCACATACCTCCTGCTCACAAGTGAAGGCCATGCTCAGAGTTCTGAGGAGTACTTAGGAATACAAACACTACTAGAAGCCAAACATGCCTTTTTTTGATTTGCAGGGCTGTGTAGTTTATTTTTTCGTTTTGTATCTACTCTTCTATTACTCCAAAATGGGGGTTTTATCAATACATTTTCTGTTAGCCAGATCAATATCTGAAAGCTACTTGAAACTGTCAGCTATTGTGAAGTGTGAGTTACAATTTCTCAGCAGGATTTCTGATCAGAAAGGGATCGTACCTGTGCTCCACTATCTGCTTGTTAAATTTCAAGATAAATTTGGTCTTGACTTCACCCTGTAAAGACTCTTTTGTACCTCCTTCTACTGAGAAACTTGGCTCAATGAAACCATCACCATTAAAAGCAAATCATCTTTCTATACTGTAACATGGAGTTTTTTCCTAGAGAAAAGATTTCAGAAAAATGGTTGGTTTTTATGACAATTTCAGGAGCTGATTCAGTGAACAATCTGATACTAGAACTATTCAGTTTTCATCATAATGCAAAACTTTATCCTCCCACTAAAGAAATCCTCTTCAATAATTACATGAGTTTAAGTATCTAGGATTTTACAGGAAGATGCCTATGTAATTAAGCTGTTTTATGTGCACATATGTGTTTGGAGGAAGGTTATGGGGATGGGGGGGAGGAAAAGGGAAAAAATGACCCCCAACAGCTCAATTTGCATTTTAACTCTCAGGAAATCAACTCTATTCTTCAAGCCTACCAAGAGTACCGTAATGAGATTAGAGCAGAGAAATATATTTGGAGCTGGTTGCACACACAAAAAAATGTTACACCTAAAAAAACTATGGCTAAATCTACAGTTACTTCCTTTTTTCACTGTTTTGGACTGCATGCCAATCATACAGTCATTACTTACCAAGTTCAGTCAGTCAGTTTTAGAAGTAGTGAGACATGGCCCAAAATAAGATCATAGTTTTAAAACTGCCTGATGAGCATGGATTCTGAAGATCACAGAAGTGCTTCAAAATACTGTCTTTTATAATGAAAATATTTGATTTCCTTCCAAGTAATGTACTTAGATCAGTTTCTGCTTGCCTGTACATTAATACAGGCTTAACAGAATTTCCACTGAGGATGAGCACTCATTCTAGCTGAAAATCTCTTTGAAAGGAAACATATAAAATTTCTGTTAGTCTTGAGTGGTTCACTTCAGAAGAGAGAAAAAATATTTGGTCAATCTTTTCTTTCTTATAAGGAAAAAAAGACAACTGCTGGAAAAAAATTCTACAGTGGAACAAAACATACTTAACTCTTTAGTCTGTTTTTGAAGTTCTGAAAGGGGTGGGGAGGGAACTTGAGTGCTAGCAAGTCATGGTGTCTCTACTGAAGTATTACAAACAAAATTTCCTTACTGTGGAAACAGAAAATTTCTGTAAAGCAACCAACAAAAATGCACAATTAGTTATAAATCATAACCATGACTTATGGATGCCAAAACTTAACTAAAAAAAGTGGTCTGGTAAGCTCATATACAAAAAATGTCATGAGGGGTTTCAAGTACAAAAAGCTGAACACGAAGTTGGGAATTTCCTCAGTCAGACTTCTAAAAACTAAGAAAACATAGCATGAGATATGCAACTATTTGTTTCCTCCCACCTTTCTCTTCCATACAAACAGAAACAGCACTTGGCTGATTTAGAACTGCTCTTGGCTATGTTCTTACATTGAAATTACCAAGTTTTATTAGTAAGAGAAATCAGCTTAAGGGAACAGCCCATTTTGTACAGCCATCTCAGATTAAAAAAGCAGGAGCAAAGCCCTTGAAGACTTGAAGTGTGCACTGGTCCAAAGTTTCAGTTAAAAACGTGGCTATTACTTCTGAATTGCAAATCTGTCTCCCAAAATCCACAATGCCACTCTACTGCAATGGCTTTTTAAAAGGATCATTAGGTCAGAACAGCCCATAAACTAAAACAAACAAAGAAACAGGCAAGGAACGTAATAGAAATTGTTTGGGGACTGTTAGTATAGCCTAATGCAGCTTCTGGAAACTAAATTACTTGCAAAACTAGGTTGACTTCAAAATACTCATTTAAAACCTATGGCACAGACATCAGCTATTCACAAGGCTGTCTGTCAAATTAAAAAAAATACACATTTTCATGTTTTGCCAATTTGCAAGTATAAGCAATCAGAGCATGAGGACTACCATTAACAGGTTATTTTAGAAGCTAGCTTGAGGATTTCTCCTATCACAGCCATTCCTCTAACAAAAAACTCTTTCCTTGAAAGCCCTGTATTTACTCTACTGAACCTAAAACATAAACATTTAAGTCAACTTCTCTGAATTGCCCCCTAAAGGAGACTTTGGGTCTGCTTTTACTGATTATAGACCAAGTCTACAAAAGCACACTCTCTAAACTATCATTAATTGCCTAGAGTGGCACTCTCCACCCACAGGTCACAGACAGAAAACCTTTTGACAAAGCCATGGGAGATAATAAGATGATGTAAATCAAAAACAGAAGAGTGGAAAGGAATAGCATTATTTTAGCAGTCAGAGGATATGAATAATAAGGAAAACAGTGAAGGAACACAATGTGCCTGGAAAGATGAGAAACCAAATACCTTCTTTTCCTTAATGTTGTTTATCCGTCCATTTATCACAGCCACTAATGAAACTACTACAAAGCCTTCTTTCTTAAACAGAAGACAACGCTTTGATTTCAAGATGAAAAGGACATTATCTACCACCAACAGCACCTACTTTGAATTTAAAAATCTACATACAGTGGGAGATGTTACAGAGCTGTGCACTGCTACTATGCAACTGTTACTGTATTACGGATAATTTTTTTTTTTAAATTGAAAGCTTCTGATTCTGACATATTCTAAATTAACAGTGCAAAGAGGGCACTGGGAACAGACTGGTATCGCTGTTTTTCAAACCACATTGATTGAGAATCAGTATCATAACTTCCCACTCGTAAAAAATCATTGCATCAACTCCCACTAACTCTCTTACTTAACTTCAAGAAGAAAAGTCATCAGTTCAAAGTATGGCAAGAGAAAATATTTTAGTTGTGAGTATATGTGGAATGAGAGCAAAATAGCAAAGTGCAGTAAGAGAAAAAAAGCAGAATGTAACGCTGCATGAAAGTCACATACAGCAAAACTGGGATAATGCTGTATTAGTGCTAATACATATGAAAATTAAATCACTATCTCTCCTTCCACTGCTCCTGGAAATAATCACTTAGAGACTAAAGCATCTGGGAATCATGGAATAACATCCCTGTGAATGCATGTGATCTCAGTTACATGATGCTAAAATTCTCAAGTTCACTACACTTCATATGATGATTGAATGTGATGATTACTGCTGTTTTGGGAATTAAGTTTTAGCAATCCTTTCAGATTACGCCTGTAATCTTCATGAAAACTATTCACACCTTCCAAGTACAGATTAAGAAAACAATTTTTGAGGAACAGAAGAGAGTTTTAGTTCTTCAGTTCTTATGTAGCACTGTGTTTTCTTCTAAATTACATAACTAAAGTAAAGTGATGCAGTACTATATTACTAAAACATTTGAAAAAAGGAATAAATTGTAAAAAGAATGTTTATTTTAAAGTACAGCATCCTGGTTTTGGCTGGGTTAATCTTCTTCATAGTGGCTGGTATGGGGATGTGTTTTGGATTTGTGCTGAACACAGGGCTGGTATAAAGAGGTTTTTGTTATTGGAGAGCAGGGCTTACACAGAGCCAAGATCTCTTCTGCTTTCCNCCATTCTCTCCCTGATCCAGTGGTGGAGTAGGGGAGTGAGTGAGTGCAGCATGGGGCTTGGCTGCTGGCTGGGTTAAATCATAACAGTAATTCAACTATTTTATTTATTTCCCCTGTATGAATACTATTTTTATTTTGATTTACTTTCTGCTGCAGTACATTAACCCACAGCCCTAGTGATAGAACCAGCAGAACCCAACTCTCGTTAAGAGTAACACATTCCTCCCTACTTCACAACTCCCGCAAACAAGAGGTCAGCGCTCCCTTCGGATGTTTCCACAGAAGAAAACAAAAGCATTAAGAACACAGACCGAAAATTGAACTTCATAAAGAGAAAAGAAAATGCTCAGTGCAGAGATTAAGAAAAAAGTTGGAAAAACAGAAACAATGATGAGAACTCTTTATGACAGTAGTACAAGTACACCCAGAAAGATTACCTTTCAGTTTTAAAAACTACAATGAAAAGTTTATAAATAAAAAACTATTTCAAATACTACTCATAAAATTATTTCTTAACTGAGTTATGTATCAGTACAACAGCTACTATATGTACTTAAAATACTGTAAAAACACCTTTATCATCACTGATAAGACAGGAATTTCTATACAGATAGGTCAAAAAAATTAGACCTGCATTTCTGGGAAATGACTCAGCAGGTAACAAATTACTGTACTGTTTTTGACTTTCTGGTAATATGTAGTGCTGTAACAATCTGGTGAGCAGTCTGAACAGATGCTGGCTGATAATGAGAAGAAGTGGCAGCAGGAAAGTACTATGTTTCTAGGGTATTGATTCTTACAAATATGACTTTAAATCAACAACCTAACTGCCAGCAGAGAGGCTGACATTAGCACATAATTCCTGTGGCTAATGATCAATAGTTAATCAGCAGACAAGAAAATCAGCAGAGAGAAGCCATTGGTGCATACAGAGAATTACCAGATACCTTGAAATGCTTGCACAAAATTAAACATGTTGGTAATGGAAAGACAACAACCCTTTTCTAAGAAACAGCACTTTTATGTATGAACTGGCAATGTAAGTAATTTATTATCCAAATCACTATTCAAAGCAGAATGTAAGTAAGCAGATTATACTGTACTACTATATTTTGCAGTTAAAATCATTTCACAGATAGTGAATACTTAAAAATTACTTTTCTGCATTCTTAAATGCTTTGAGAAATTTTTAAAGTCTTTTTCAAATACTTCCATGCTGTCAAGTAAGAGATTTATAACTGCCAAGCTGAGGGACTTAACAAGAATGCAGAGCTCCTACAAGTGGCTTTAAAAGCCTTGATTTAGGAAAGGAAAGAAAAATACAAAGATTCTCTTTGTTCCTTCTGGATATACTCAGACCTTAATTATGACTTAGTGATCCTTTTAATCAAGCTCTTTTGTCACAGACTGCCAACAACTCAGTATCTTCTTTTGAGAGTAGAATATCATGTCAAGTGTCTAAAACTAACAGGTTAAGAATTACAAATCAAACTTCTGGCTCATTAGCACCTGGCTTGAAAAAAAAAGAAACAAAAAAACCCAAAAAAACCCAAACAACAACAACAACAAAAAAAACCCAACCAACATTTCAATATTCTATCACTCTACTATTCTGCATAAGGAATCCTTATCAGCAGAACAAATTCATATAAATAATCCTCTTGTTAAACCTATAAAATAAATGCAGGGATAGGATGAAGATCAGATTACACCTGGCTGTCCCACAGAAGATGAGCAACAGCAAGGTATGAAATTCTTTAAGCAAATGGAAAAAAACTCATTCATCATTAAGGAGTTCCCATTATCAGTAAGGTACAGTTTTGGCCAGAGAACACATTACTGTGATATGCAGGGTGGTATGCACTGCTTCTCTGATGAAGTCATTTGCCAGAATAAAAATAGATATCTTAGCAGTATGGATCTCTCTTCAAGACAGGGGCCCCTTCTGGATCTTTTTGCTTTATATATAAAGGAAGCAAGTAAGGCACTGTCAGTCAGTAATGAAAGACTGACAAAAATCTACTGTGAAACAATCCTCAAGTTCATCTTCTGTTTGAGAAGAAAACATGCAGATATATTCAATGTAATGACATACATTTATTTCCAACTGTCTTTCCATTACCTCAATCTCAGTGTTATTGACTTTATCTCCAAAATAAAGTGCCAAAGTTGATTTCTACATTCTTGATGTACACAAGTGTGCATACACTAATAAAGCAAGATTACTAGGGGGTTTCCTGTGAAGTAGAGACAGAAACTTTAGTCACTGGCTCTATTAACCTGCACAGCAACCAGGTTTCCCTTCCATGCTCCTTCCCAAGGATGCATGCAGTCATGTATCAAAGATTTTCATGACAGGCAAGACAATTACTCTAATTCACTTACCTAGTAAAAACTGAAAATAAAAACATGAAAACCAAGTATTTACAAGATGGAGTAATGAGCTGCAAATGTAGCCTCCGCTTCTATTACTCCCAAATTATGGGATTTTTTTTTTTTATTCTACTATGTAAGGTGCTAGAATGCATGGGAATTGGGGCATTTATCTTCCTACTTATCATGCCACCTTCATTTTTAGGTTCCATTTTTAGTATTCCCGTACAACATTTTCATCACTAGCTCTATCTACTATGTCAGTGGCAGGGGACAAGAAAGGCATCAGAAGACAGAGGTATTTCAAATAGTTATGGCTGTGTCAATGAAGAAGTTGCAGCAAGAAGGAAAAACCCAAAAGAAACTGGAGAACAGCATAAAGTAAACTTTTCTCTGCCTTTTGCAAAAGGTTGCTCTTTGGCCTGGTGTAGTACGGGAGAGAGAATTTGTTACAGTGGTTCAGGAGAGTGAAGCACAAGTCCTGTGCAATATTAAAATCCTACTGAGCACATTTATGAATGAAATCCCAGTAATGCACAGAACTTGCGTTGGCTGACCCATTAATGCGGAAGCTTGATACCCTATAGCTCTAACAACCAGATAGAAACAAATTGAATGCAATAACATGACCTACACTTCCAAATTTTTCCAATCAAAATGATGTTTCTGTGATTCCTTACAAACTGAGAACTTCAGAGTTTCATAATTCGCATGGTTCTGGAACTGACTTCTCAGATCAATTATTTAACCAGTGCTGATGTGCTTTAACAACTGCTTTCCATTTACAGAAATTAAGGCAGTTATGAACTGGAGGATAGTGTTAATTTTCATTAGCTTAGATCCCATCACCAAAAAGGGCTGGATCATCACTCAGCTGAAATTTTCTCAACTTAGTACTTGGGCAATCCCCTGGTGGGAATTCTTTCAAGTTCTTGCCTTGTGTTGCAATGAGCTTCCTGAATACACTCATCTGTGTAAAACACTTCTCAGAGAAGCTTGGAAAAATGGGAATCAATACAATTATAGAAGTTGCCTCTCAAATAATTTATCCTGATCATAGTACTCACAAAAGGAGAAACAGGGTAAGCTGCATGATCAGGCACATGCCACTTAAGATGCCTGTGTTCTGTTTTGTACCATCTTTCCCTCTCTTTTCTTGTTTTTCTTAAATTCAGTGGGTTTTATGTTTTGGGTTTGGTTGATTAAAAAAAAAACAAACAACGCAAAAACAAACTGTGCTCCAACACAGACAAATCAAAGGTAACTGAGAAGTTTCTGTGAAACCAAGCTGTAAGCTCCAACTTTCAAGATAACTGAAAGAATAAACTCCTGAAACACCACTGGCACCAGTGAAACAAACTGGGCTAAATAAGTTGGACAAAACAAACATTGGTAAGAAAAGAACATAAATAAATGATGGAAAGACACGAAACCATCACCTTCCACCCTGCATTCCTGACTCACATTACGGTGGTCGCTGAGACCACCAGGCCCCATTTGCTAGTACAGTCCTGGCACTCTGCTGTCCCCAGCAGACAAATCTGTACATCCTTCCTGTACATGAAAGATGAGAGCTGGAGCCAAGCCTGCAGATGCACACTGCCTGGCACAGCAAGCGGCAGCAGCAGCTGCAGCCACCCAAGATTGCTATGGTCTACATTTGACCCTGCTGTTTCTCAGTGAATGTCTAGTCCACTCCTCACTAAAACACCAATTTCACAATTTAGTCCATACCAAGACCTTTACACCTCTTATCGATGGAAATCAGCAGCCCATTGATATCCAAAATGTTGGTGGATTTTTTTTTTTTTCCCCTGCTGGAATGAAGGGGAAGGACTAAAAAAAAGGCATTGATAGAGAGGCAAATTTACTCACAAAAGCCTCACTTCCTTAGCCAGCGGACTCAATGCAGTACCCCTCCCTACAGGAGATCCCCCTGAAAAACAAACCAAGAGACTAGGGAGAGGATTTACTTAGCAAAAATTCTTGTATGTTGACAAAGAACAGAAACTTCAAAAGGAGTACTTGTCAAGAGACCCAATGGAAGAGCGCACAAGGTAGGACAGGAAATCTTCCGCATGACAGAGCTGCTTTTCACATGTCTTTAAACGTGAAGCCAGTAGCTGCTAATTGGTAAGAATGGAGGAGATCCCACCCAACACCTGCTACAGCAATTCGGTTTAATAGCAGCCCTTCGGTAGCTTTGACAATTACTCCCACACTCCCCTGTGAGAGACTAATGGTTTGCTAAAAATAAAACAGAGATTAGCATCGGCAGCGAGATAGCCGCTATTCGACAGAAGGCGATATTCAACAACCTCGTGGTGAGCTGATGTCCAGGCTTCAAAGGATTTCATCCTGCATCTAGAGATTTGGCTGCCCGGCTGAAATGGCAGGATGCAGTATTACTTTTTTGTTAATTTATTTTTTTTTCTATAGCCTGCATCTTAGCACACACTTATGCAGTGGGCAAACAATCAGTATCAACCTCAATTTTTGTACAGCAGCTGCTAAAAGCTAAAGTTGCCAAGAAACCTAAGATGACGAAGCAAAACACAACCCTCCCTCCCCACACCCCCTCCAAGCAATCAGTGACATTTTCCCCAGTATGTGGATCTTTACCAAGCAGACCAAGACTTACTAAGTCACAATGGCAAGGAAGGATGGGGGAAAGAGCAGAGAATACCTTTTAACATTTTTCTAAATACGATATATAATATGGTTGTCAAAACCATCAATCAATAGCTTGTATGTAGGATGCAAGTAACAAAGACCATATCAGTCTTCCAACAGAATTGCTCTTATCTGTTTTAAAATACAGGAACTATCAGACCACAAAAGCAGCCAATATTTAAAAAAATTTTTTTTAAAAAAAGGCAGCAATTTTTAAAACCACATACTTATTTTGTTCTGTAAGAAAATGTCTGATTCCACAACCAAAACAAAACAAAACCAAGAAAAAAAAAACCAACAAAACAGATTAAGTTTTGCCTTATGTTAAATACTTAGAAAAACATCTAAATTTATAGTGGGAATTTTTTTCTCTTTTTTCCAACATGGAAAGAAAAAGAAAGGGCTCCATGTGATGAATAAGATACTGTGTACAAAAAAAAGCCTCACAAACAACCTTGACTTTACTTTATGGAAGCAAGCCAAATTAATTCCATCATCCAAATCTACAAGACACTGCTGTCACACAGAAGAAACACTTTACATTAATTACAGTTGCTCTCAAAAGAAAGTAGCTATCATATGAAATGATTACTGTCTTACCTGGTCAAATGGATTTGACTAAGAAAAGACATCAAGAACTGCAGGTCTGGATTTCCCCCTCGAAATAACAAGGAAATTTCTGTCTGCCTAGGGGGAGAAGAATAGCCAAACCTGCATTTGTTTTTCAGTTGTGTGAAAAACTTACATTTTAAAAAGATAAAGAGACATCACAGATAAGGCCACTTGCAACAAATGTCTTCCTGCACAAGTACAATACCACCAGATCACAGGTTACAGTGCCAGAAGGTGAGATGAGACAGAACACCTGAAGAATATACAGGCAACTCCATAAGAAAAGAAGAGTTTATGGCTAAGAGGCAACAAAAGTGCAGCCCAGAAGTTCCTTCTCTTTAGCCTTGAGATGACCAACATAGTGATTTAACAATCATTAATTACTTAGAAACAATATCCATCACTTGAAAGTCACATTTTCTCTAGTGCCTTTTATTTGGTTTCACAGCGATCAAATATTTTTAACTATCCCCTATTAAATATTAAACAGTCCAAAATCACCAGAAGCACAATAATTACCATTTAACATTAATGCATGGAATCTTTCCTTGTGTGCTTCAGTTGAAAGATGAAGGTATTACATGACACGGATGTGAAGTTTTCAAATAAGGATGTAAAGGTTTCAATAGCACAGAAACTGTTGGGTTATTTGTTTATGCCTCAGCATTTACACTTCGGCAAGACCCACCAAATAAAGTGCAGAAGTATGATACTAATGTTTCTTGGCAGTGAACCTGACATTGATCGCTTCAGCCTCCATTAAGACATCACAGAGGAAGCTGAAGTTGAAACTGTAAAGCACAGATTACACACAATTCTTGAGTAAATCAGGCGGCAAACTGAAGCAGTAAAATCATCAAGTTTTAAGGATAGCTTTTACATTTCATTCTTTTCTTCTGGAAATACTTTCTACTGAAAGGACAGAGATATAAGGAAACCACCAGGGCATCAGAAAACCATTAGTCAAATGGTTTGCAAGGTTAGCATGCATTTCTCTATAAAAAGAACCTGTACACAATAATTCCTATTAGGGCAAATTATGTCTTACCAGTGAGAAAGAAATAACTAAGACCAAATTAGCAAATGTCACCGTTACCAGAGAAATTTCTTTCAGACTTGTGTGAAGAAAAATATCACCAGCTTGTTCACAATGAAGGCCTCCCACATGATTATGTGGCACATGTGAAAATAATTTGTTGATTCTAAAATTTGTATTGATGCAGATATTCTGCCTTTGCCTCAAAAAATACGGATGATATGTGCAAACAAATTCCCTTTATTGTACTTTACTATAATTCAAAGAGCATTCCCAATTTCTGTTTTACACAGTAAAGCAAATACCGAACATACCAGTTTATATTCAATTTTGTACAAAGGATCACATTTTCTTTTAATCAACTGGGACTCATTTTCGTATTTAACACAGCGGAAGACATGCTTTTATTTCAAACTCGATTGCAATATTGCAGAGTGACACAAAGAAGCTTGTGACAGAGGTACTGCCTGGGCCAAGCAAGGCTGATGCACAGCTAGGTCTGCTCTTCACAGAGCAGGACAGCCTGGCTGGGGATGGCCATGACAGCCCTGGGTACAGCGACCAGAGAGGTGGTTAAGAACCACCACTGAGGGAAATGACAGAGAAGAGTAGGATAGCACGCCAACCCGGACCTTGGAAGAAGTGAGGGAAACAGAGATACCTTTGACTAAATACTAAAGTCCTCATTGAGTCCAGGGCAAAAAAAAACCTCTATATAGGAGGCAGAAGCAGGAAGAAACTGGAATTAGCATCTAGGCACAAAGGCAGTATCAAGAAATTAATATACCATCAGCTACATGTAACCATCAGTAATTTAAGACATCTAACATCTAACTTGAGATGAAAGAAAAACAAACCACTCTAGTAAGTGGAATCATAAATAAACCAAAATGCTGACCAATCGCAAAGAATTAAAGAGCAACCTTGCAAATTACTGATCCTTATTGCTAGAAATTCCTCCAGATTTTTTTCCATCAGTTCTTTTGTTCATAAAAACTATGATGGAAACACAATAAACAAATTCCTACACTGGAGATTCTGATCTCAAACCACTGAATTAACTTCTCTCATTTCCCTCTACCACCCAGATTTCAAGGGAACTCCACACAGCTCCACATCGTGTGCCAACTGTTCCTCTAACAGACCCTGATGGATACTGGCACAAAGACAACGCATCATCCATTTCAGAAACAGCAGATCAACAGGTATTACACCTCACGGAATACAGCTCAATGAAACAGATATCTCCCTTCCCAAAGTGATTATCCAATCGCCAAAGACATGGGTATACCTTATTTCAGGCAAAGATCAAATAGCCTAAAATTTTACATCATATTACTGCCCATTTGCTTAAAATACCAAAAATTTAAATCCCAACTTGAAATAATAAAAAAAAAAAAATATACACATTGCTGTTTAACCTCTAAGTGACTGTAACTGACCTAGAAAGACAAAACCTACATTTGGACTTTGACAATCAACCAAATTTGCTCCAAGGAAGAGCCTCAAGTTCATAAAAGTCTAACATAGTAACACAGAGAGAAGGTGACATTGTGGCTTTTTAGATGCAAACCGTTGGCAAGTTGCTAGAAAACCTACATAACATCTCTCTTTAAAAAGAAACAAAAACAGAAAATACAGACAAAACAGTTGCAATTACACTGGTAAATATGGCATAACTAAGTTTTCAGAGTGAGCTGGCAGCAGTGAAAAACTTTATTACAGCAGATTAATTTTAATATTTGAAGCTGAAAATTACATGACTCAGCCTGTAGTCATCATCTCTATGAAGACATCGTTCTGCTGCTGAAATGTCAGCTCCACAGCTCCAGCACACAGCAGAAACTGAAGCACGGCGTTGGCTTTCTTTTAGAACTTAGCTTTTCGGTTTGGCTTCCCAGTAGCTCTGTCCTTTTCCCTGCAAGTCTGACGCAAGGCCAATGCAAGCGTGCCCAGCAGAAAGTCGCACCAGAAGAGCGGCTGCGCGTCCCGCGGTCGCAGCGCGCTGCGCTCGGCGGCACAGCGGATTGCCCCGGCTGCTGGCACTGCTGGACCCAGCTGTGCTCCCCGCACCTTCCCGAGCCACAGCCACAGAGCTCAGCACAGCGCTTCTCTCATCAGCAACAACACCAGCCTTAAAGGCAATTATTTGCAGTTTCTACTCTAACACACTAAAAAAAAAAAAGCAGTATGAAGCAGAAACCGGAATAATTTAGAGTCTGTTTCATCACGGTTTTTTGGGGGGATAGGTATTTTAGAACAGCAATTTTCAGTACCGGCTGGAACGGAGTCAGGTAAGCATTCAAGTTGCAATTGAGGTTAAGTATTCGAGCTGCAGACACAATCCTACATTTGTGTAATATAACATCTTGAATGGTTTAAGACTTGACTTTTTTTTAAGACTGACAATACATGTGGTATTTTGTATGCCCTCTTTTAGCCTCAATCCAGATTTGCACATTAACAAACACCACATCACAAAATAGCATCAAAGTAATAAAGCCAATATGCTATTCCCAATTATTACACCATGTTTATCAGTTTAATATTTTAGTTTCAGAACAAAAGCCATTAACACTATTACCATATTGCTCCTGAGGTCTTACTCTATACGTAATACATACTTTTAAACATAAGTAGCCAAAAAAAAAAAAAAACCCAAACAAAAAAAAACCAAAAAAAAACCAAAACAAAACAAAAAAAACCCCACCTCACCACCAGTGCATTTAACAATTACCTTGTGTTGTTATGGCAAATAAATATCTATGAAGAAGCAAGAACACAGGAAGGGGAGGTTCCCACTGCAAATCATCTTGTATATTCTGTAGAATATTCTAATACTTATAAAAATAATACTTTTTTTTTCTCCATTGCAGATTCAAAGCAATGTGATGCAGTACTGCTCCACACATCACATCCCCCCCTCTTCCCTCCCTTCCCTTACCACTCCCCTCCAGAATGTAGGGAAACATTTTAAAATGTTATTAGAGATACTGAAACAGGAAGCAGCAGCAAAGTTGGATTCTTCTGTAAGGAGGATGGTTGCCCAGATCAACTGTTCTATGAGCCCATTCAGTTCCCAAACCTGTCTTTAAAGAGAAGAGTTTTGTTTGCTGTCCCAAGCAATCTCCTTGTGCAGTTTCTCTGGAACCCACAGCTGGAAAAATGTCAAAACCCTAGAATAACTAAAAGAGGACAAAACTCTTCTCTTGAAAGATTCTACAGAAATGAAAGAGGGACAAGCCAAGACCTCTCTTCCTATCTTCCTTGTCCCAAGTCTCACAAGTTTTGGTTAACATATCCCAATTTAACTGATATCCACAAAAACAAAAAAGCTAATTAACAAAATACAAATAAAGAATCTGTATGGCAAAATTTGAGATAAAGTGTCACAGATTTATTTGACTGTATTCCATATTTGTTAATTCACCGATAGGGAAAAGAATTTATGTTTTTAAGTGACAACCATAGACTTTTAGCCAATAAATATTATTTTGTGGAGGGGTGTGGTGGGACCTCTTCTGGAAGTAGATGTCTTCTGGTTCAATTTCAGTATCTCTAAAGCAGACATCAGAAAAAAATTCACTATATAATTATTAGTAAATACATCTGCATGGCTACGAAGAAATTTGCTCAATTTTCCTGCATGAGGGAAATCAGGTTAATAGTATGGACAACAGTAGAAAACAGACTATAGATATTGTATCTGCTGATATACTTTCCAGCTTTTAAGAGACTGCTTTTGTAAATGCAAACTATTTCTTGAGTCTTACCAAGATTCCTTTAGTGGAAAAATCTGCCTATGTGAATAAGGGTCCTAACTCTAACAGCATCTTCCAAATGATAAATTCCTACATGAGGTTTTAAGTACTTATAATCTAGGTTCAAAGAACAGCACATACTCTTTTTTTTTTTCAAATGTACGCATTAAAAATTAAAAGACAATATTTGATTAGTAAATCACTTGTGCTGTCTAAGTTTTAACTGCTTACCCTAGTGCCTGGTACTTGCCTTACAAACTTGTAATGTAACTCATCAGTGAAGGGGAAAGAGAGAGCATTTCTAGTATGTATCATCTTCAAACCCATCCAGGATTTTAGAAAGGTTACAACACATCTGCAGCTTAGGCAATTCACGCTGCCCCATCACTTTAGGTACGGCTTCAGCCAACTTCTCCCAACACACGTTAGCACAATGTTGCACACTGTAGACAAAGTACAATGTATGTAAATAATGGAAAAGGTTCCATAATTGTGACCTTTAAAGATACTTTAGCAAACATAGCTCAGACAGAAAAATTACAGTAACACATACAACCTTGAAACATGACAGTAAGAGACAACCATTAATAGAAGGCTCATCTACAGTCTTGCTTTACATAATACAGAAAATTGAAGTAAAAATCCAAGTTCATTAACATCAACAATGTACTTGAGAGCTCCATCTCAGCTGATGATAAGTGTGAAAAATTTTCAGAATTTTAAAAGCGTTTTGTCTCTAGAAGAGTTTGCTCCTCAGGCCTTTGAAAGCAGCACTTAATGACAATGTGACATGACCAAAGAGAATTTGCTTCTGCTACTGAAAAAACTACTATAGTAGTTTTCCTTTTTTTCAGGTCTTGGAGACCACAGTGACAATAAATTCAGTAACACTGTGGCAAAACAACACACAACCCTAATCCAAAGCAAAATGCGCAAAGTCTGGGAGCCATTTTGCAAAACTCTCAGATCACAAATCCCCTAACAATTGACATTCACTATGATGCTAATTATCTTTCAAGGAGATACTTAGGAAAAGTGATTCAGGTGCAACTAAGAGCAGAGGTGCTGAGAGCAAGGTTTACTAATACATTTCTAAATATTTTTCAAATTTTCAGTCTTTTTGGCCAGGATGTTGTGTTACTGGACCCAGAACTGAAGAACAGAAAGTACCAGTCCTCTGGGATTTACAAGATTACAGTCTCAGCTGTTAAACTAGACAGTCATTAACCCTCGACAATTACCTCAAATTCTGTTAAAAAAAACTAATAATTACACAGAGTTCTGGATACCCTTCTAGATCTGCCAGAAAGTACCTTCTATACCTTTTAAAAGCTAGCATTTTGAGGGTTTTTGGTAGCACAGCTGGATTACAAATAAGTGAAGGATGGAGTTTAACTAGTGTTTAATTTGATAGCAGTTTGGTGGTCCATGCAATTATATACTACAACAGAAATTACATAAGATAAATTAAGCAAAGCCCACAAATTACTAAGGATGTCATGCTATCAAACTGCTGCTTGATAACTTTAACATTCTTTCAAATTACTACAAGTGACCCAATGTCCTGAAAGGAACAACCTTACAAAGCACTTATTTTCAAAGAACTAAGGTGGTTCTCAAAGCTCTCAGAAATCAGTGCACCAAGAAATGATGTCAAGCAACAAAATGGTTTCCACTCATCACTGGATCATGGAAAATAACATCCTGTCTGTCCACATACAGACATGTTCCAGATTACAAACAAGTATCTTGCTATCTTCCCTATCACTTGGAAAGAGATTGAATTTTTCATTTAATCACATTCCAAATGTGAGCTACTCAGACCACTTAACTATTTTTTCTTTAGGGAAACATTTACAGTCAACACCAGAAGTGATGGAACAGGTCCACCATTATCACCTACTTCTTAATACAAAAAAACATTGGCAAAAAAAGGTTATGCCATTTAAACTCTGAACTGGCCCATATAGCTTCCCTGCAACCACTGGAGTTGGATAATCCAACTCCACTGCCATCCTCAGTCAATCTTACTTTATCCTATTAAGTGATCAAGAAACCAAGACAACTCTAAAAAAAAAAAATCATTAAATGATGAATAGAGTTTACCACTCAAAGGTATAAACAGATTTTTGTCAAGGAAAAATACTATTTAGCAGGCAGAGGTCCTGTATCAGATTAAGAGATGTTTCAGCAACAGTTCCCAGGTGACCCCTGAATTTTCCTAATTTGCTGGAATATCGTCATACAAATATAACACAGCAGAAGCTGGGAAAAGTCATTAAGTTCAGACATACTTGGTAGTCAAATACTATTATTGAGTTTGCTGAATAAAAATCAGCAAAAATTGTTTTGTTCTACTGTTGAAAATACAATACGAAACAACGCATCAATTTTATTGACTCTAGAGGTTTCCCTAGTGATCAGAAAAAAACCCAGTCTGTTATTTTAATTCTCACATATTAAACAGCCTGTCTGATTTACTTTGCTGGCAGAATAGATAAGGAGGGTCTTCTCGAAGACAAGCCAAATCTTTGAAATGGAGACTGAAGCGTCTGCTAAACGACAAAACAGATTTCCTGGGGCAGACACATCTTATTTAAGCATGTCATTTAATTTCTATTCATGAAATACCAGAAGAGTTATTACCTATGATGATCACAGAAAGATATGCTTCCAAGAACCTTAATGTCTCACAAGCTTTAAGGAGATTAAACAACAGATTTTTCTAAAGCTGTATTAATAAAGCAATAGTTGCGTAACCGGCTTGTCTACACCAGGGCAGAAATGTAGGATTCAAGTATTCTTAGAGCATATCAAGGAGATGAGAGAAATTCCTGGGAGATGGAAAGAAAGCGAAAATTCCTGTGATTCATTTGAAGCAAAGGACATTTCTTCATACCACAGAAGATGCATCAATAAGCCCCCGTGAACTTGAAGTTATCCTTCTGAATTAAAACCAGTTTCATTAATCCAGAGCTGTAATGCAAGACCTTCAGACTGACTCAAAAGAAAACAGAATTAGGTGGATGTTTCAGCTGGCACTGTGCAATGACACTGTGATCCTGTGAGGCATCAAAGAAGTTGGCAGCTCCTCCTATACAAAAATTAATTCCTGAGGAGAGGAGGTGACAGGGCAAACACCTCCCATCAGCCTGAAGGGAGAGTGGGGCTGCATGGGTTCCCATGAAATTTCTGAGATTCTCAGGTACTGGAGTACCAGATGAAAATCAGAAACTTCAACAAACCACCAACTCAAAGGACACTGAAGTATGAGGGGGACAAAAAAAGGCTGGTTTGAGGTATATAAAAATACTCGTAATTGGTCTCTTCCCAAGACATCAAGAGCAGTAACAACCCTGTTTAGAAAACCCAAGTTGTGACTCTGCTCTACACCCTTCTCCTCATTGCAAAGACCTGTCAACCCAGATCTTACTGAATTCCTGCATCGCATTCATAGATTTGGGAATATTTTCATTAGATACAGTGCAAGGATTCTGAAACTAACATCCTCTCTACCAATAAGCAGTTACACAGACAAAACTACAGTATTGTTAATGTAAAAATAAAAAAGGACAACTTATATATTCAGAACAACGATGATGTTTAGCACAGCAAGGCAGGAATAGAAGTTGCTTTTATATCCATCAGCATAAGTGTTTCTTTTAAGTGATGCCAAATTGCCAACAGTTTATATCACTAATTATTATAAAAAAGAATCTGAGCACAAAGCAAAAACTATATGACCAACACTTGAAATATAACACAGCACACCATACACCAGTGTACTGGTTTTTCAAAACAAGCACAGACACAAGCATAGCACAACACAATCCTTTTAAGAAAAGTCATCACAGATCAGCTCAGGCAGCTGATGTTCCAAGTGGGCTGCTGAATCCATTCAAACAGTGAGCAAATACCAGGGCACGTAACACTACACCATGCAAAAGTCCTGAGGAGCAGCAGGAGATTAAGCACAGCAAAACAAGCAGAGTGTTTCAAAGAGAAATGGAGAAAGTCATGGTAAAGGCCACAGAGGATTGACACCCTAACACAGACAGAACAGGCCAGAAGTGTATACAAAGCAGCAGACTTCACTAGGGATACTTCCTCTGCTTTAACTGACACAGCTATCACACAGCAGAAGATGATAAACGAGCTGGGTGGATATTAATTTATACAGTGTTATTTCCGTGCCAAGGTGACATACTGCACCCTGGCTGTAGCTGCCCTCCAAGACTTTTCCATGCAACATGAGCTACACTGAAACAATCCATGTGCATCAGAAAAAGAGCGGCCATAGGAAACTGAGACACATTCAGGGTAACTGTAAAGTTCCACAAGTGACTTGAACAGCAGAAGAGAAATAGAGGCAAATGCCTTACAGTTATTTTCAGCATCTGCATCTCAAAACCATAAAATCAAGAGAGATTACTGTGAAGCAACCAAGACTTCAAATCCACTCTTCTGTTTAAAACTGAGATTTCTCCAGAAAGCCCAAGGTGAGAAATGTCAGCGTGCCCATCTACCAAATGACAAACACATTGATACTTTAAGCAAAGACTTGATGGACAGTTCATCATGAAGGGTCTCCTGAAGAATACATTATCACCATTAAGAGCTGGGATAGCAACACCGTCTATCATGAAGACCATCAGAATCTTCCACAGAACCTCATTTTAGTAGACTGTAACATCCAGTCTGAGCAGACATGCTTATAAATTCTTGTTTGTTAAAGGAACATGTCACAATAACAGCAGGTAAAAATATATTTGCTAAACATTATTCTTGTCATATCCCATTCTCCTGCACACCAGATACTGACACTTACTGCAACTTGTGGGAAAAGACCAGGCATGTGACAAATCTAACAATTGAAGATGTCAATTTGAGAACCTTCAGAAAAAAAGCTATTTATGTTTTAACAATCAGAGACATAGTATCTACAATTATATTTCTGCACAGATACATCTATGGAGATATAGTCTTGTAGCTATTAGATCAATTATCTACACACAGGAAGATACACTACATCACTCACTGGACAACTAAGAGAACATTTCAGGAGGTAGGACTTGAACATCACCATACAGCAATCACTGTATAACAATTTCAGTAGAGTACAGTATTGGAACACACTTTGAAGAAACTCATGAATAACTTATTGCAAAAAGGGGAAAAGGTAGCAGATTTCAGCATACATAAAATCTACTGCACTAAGCCAAGTTAAGAACATCTCTAATAAATACATACATAGAAGTACTGTAAAATTACTGTAAGCATTTAAGTAAAAAGAGAATCCCCCAGACCTGGGAAGCATCTTTAAAATGCAGCCTTCTACAGAAGTGTTGTTTCAAGGAGAAGGGTGTGAAAAATAAATCCATGCAATTAACTAGAAAACTTAGTAATTTCACTCATGTGCACCTTCACTGTGGCAGTATGTCAAGATTATACTTGTGCATAAAAAGATCAATTAAAAGTTCTCGCATGGATCATAATTTCTTTATTATGCCATTTAAATTGTAACAAGCAACTGTCACTTTTCATTCTTCCACCGTGCTGGGAATTTTACTGTGCATAATAACTGTATGAAAAGACCAAGTTCTAACAGCAGTACCACTGCACTGAATTTCCTTGCAAAAGAATTGCCCATGCAGTATTCTCATTACAGCCATCATTTAATTTATTACTAAAGCACATGTCTTCAGGAATTAAAGTATTTACTGCACTGCTCCTCACAACCACCAATAAGAATGACAGTAACAGAGACTCAGGACACCATTTTAAAAAAAATGCATCTCTGTATTAAACTAAGAGCTCATTAGGTATCTAAAAAGTCAAATGTTATTTCACAAGATAACTTAAATGTCAATAAAAAGCTTTAATTGTTTTAAATTAAAGAAAAAAAAAATTCTGCAAAATATTTTATGTTCTAAGCTCTACAAGGAAACTGCATATACAAAACTCTGAAAACAATTACAACTTTTGTCTGGTTTTTACTTAATATAGAGGAACCATATTAATAAAAGCATTATCCTATGTGTCAGAGGAACCCATTATTAGATTTTTAAAATTATCTTTTTGATTGTTACCACTGGTTGGAGTCTAATAGCACTGTTCAATTTAGAAATGGACTCAGACCAAACAATTTCTAAAGCAATCTACACAAAAACACCTTCTACAAAACACTGATTTTTTTTTTTAGTCCAAGATGCCTAAAATACACCAAAATCCACATTCCCTGTTACCAAAAACACTTTCCAAGCCATTTGGGTGTGAAGCATTAGGGAGGCAGCAGCTGGAGGCTGGGAGACAGCTGCACATCTGCTGGAATTGATTTCCTTAACACCGTGACACAACACGTGCCATCAGTTACACAGATTATTCACTTGACAGAAGTAATGCAATTTGTTTGCTGAAATCTACCCTTCAAATGCTGGAAACTCTCACTCCTGAGGCATGTGCAGTCTTCAGCAGGGCAAACGAAAAATCCCCAAATATTAACCAAGCTCTCCAGCAGCTTCTTTAAGTTGCACTAAAAATTTTTTTGAACAGACTTTCACCAGTGCAACCTGCAGGGCTAACAGCAAGTAATCAAAATAGCAGCATACCCCTGAGCTAAAAGCAGAATAGGAGAATGCCATTTCCCTACATGTAGGCTAACAACTGTTTTCTGGGGTGTTTTTTTTTTTTTTTTTTTTTTTTTTTGTTTTTTTTTTTTTTTTTTTTTTGTGGGCAGAACTATTTTCTGCCATAGAGANGCTAACAACTGGTTTTTGGGGTGGGTTTTTTTTGTTTTTGTTGCCTTTGTTTTGTTTTGTTTTTGGGGTTCTTAAAATTTCATTAAACACAGACATAGATTGTAACACTTCTCTACAGGTAAATTAAGGAATAGAGGCAGATCAAAGAATATGAATATGTTATCTCCACTGTCTATTCATATGAGAGAGACCATATCAAATGAGGGCCTGATGGCAAAAAAATATATTGGTAAATGCTAAACAGCCAAGGGATAGCTTTTAGGGCTTTTTAATCAGCATGTTATTGAAATATTTATTTTGAACAATTTAGGGAAGAAACAAACAGTTCCCTAATTCTGTTGTAAAGATGAGAACTAATGAGAGCAGCATGTGACATGCCTCTGAATATCACAGTGCAGTTAAAATATCTCTTTGCAGGTTAAACAGCTGTAAAAAGCCATAAGCATCTGCTTAACTTAATGGGAAACAGACTCCTGGAACCAGTGCACAAATACTACAAGGTTATGTGACCCATCCATGTGTCTCAGTCTTGACCTGCATATCCACCTTCTGGATCTGGCATCACTAATTTAATTCCCCAAACTGCCTGCCAAAGGGTTGTACTACTTGAAAACTCTTGTTTCCTTATTAGAACCATTTCATTAAGAAATTGGTAAAGAGCTGTCAGCTGCAGCCATTTTTCCCCCTTTAGGTGAGTGACAACATTACTAAGAAAATTCTAAGAAAATTTTCTTTGCCAGACCTCTTAAAAACACACTGAAGATTAGTTTTAAAGTTTCATAACATGTTTACAAAGATTCTTGATATAAGCTTAAAATGCATTTTTATTTAGTAATTTAAGAAAGCAAATAGTATTTATTATACATTAAGCACTACAATGCCCTGAGGTTTCTGCTTAGAGCTCTCACATGTAAATGCTACTGATAAAATGGATATGACTTGTTAGCTAAGGAAGAAGCATTGGATAGGGAAATGTTTCATCCTCCTCGGGATGCAACACGATATCATGCTTCTGCTGTTTCTACTTACAGATAATTGGTTCCTGGGAGGATGAGGTTTAATTAGCACCAAAGACATCCACTCATTTTACAAGCTGAATAATGCAAACCACACAGGTAACCTTATCCAGAGAGTGCCATAAAGGTGGTTTCTTCATTGCACAGTAATAGAAATTCTCAAGGACAAAAATAGGCGTAGGTGCTGTAGCCCCACAGTCAGGGCCAAATTCAAGACCATGAGGAGACTGTGTTCTATTCCTTAACAATGGTGTTTCATTGGCATTTTTAATAGCATTGACTCACACCACTGCATTTCCTTGAATACCTAAAACCCACCTCCAAGGATGTTGTAGTACAGTGAGGGCTGGTCTCTTTTCCACTGTAACAAGCAACAGGACAAGAGGAAGTGGCTTCAAGTTGTATCAGTTGCTTAGACTGGATATTGGGAAAAACACTGTCCCTGAAAAGATTGACAAGCATTGCAACAGGCTGCCCAAGGAAGTGGTGGAGTCACCATCCATTGAGGTATTTAAAAGATGCGCAGATGAGACATTTGGAGATGCAGCTTACTGACAAACTTGGCAGTACTAGGTTAAGAGTTGGACCCAATTAACTCAAAGTCTTTTCTGACAAGCAATTGTATGAATCTGTATCCACAGGCAGCATTTCAGAGAAGATGACAGTGCTGGAGGTGAGAAATGCATCAGCTACAGCATGGCTCTGAAATACTCCTGGATGTGAAGCTAAAGTCCCCATGTAAAGTATAAAACATAATTAGGTGGAAAGCCTTCCCTCTTCTCTCAGATGAAAACAGAGGATGAAAGCTTGTGCAAAGGTATACAGGTTTTTACAAAAGACAGAAAGGAAAAGCCCTAGATCTATACTGTCACAGCTACTGTGCATGTTAAACACAGTACTTACAGAGACAACTCCTTTCTACCCTGTTTTGCAGGGGAGTGCATAACCAGCCTTCCACCTCCAGGTATTAAACACTTGGGGATGCTACTGCGTTCCCTGCATGCAGCTCTGACACCAGAGGGCAGGTGAGCCTGTGCCCGCAAACACACCAAGACAGGAGAGAGCTGCTCCAAGGGTACAGGGACATTTGGAGGTGCCAATGTGTTACTACGTAAGTAACAATGATTATTCAGAGTGCCAAATTTCATAAAGCCATATGACACTTACATGCAGGCAAGAGCAGGAATCTCTTTTAATATCAGAGAAAAAAAAGTCAGATTTGCTTGACACACACCCTTTGAGGGACCACAGCATTTTGCTGTAGCCAACCTCTACTATTTTAATTACTGAACTAATTCTTCTGACTTCACAACAAAATACACCCCACAATTAAGACTTTCCCTTAGGCAAGACGTATGCAATTTGCATCCTCAAGGATAAAACTGTTATTATTAAAGAACTACACGGCAGAAGGGCTGTCTGCACAAGGTTTAACAAGCTGAATGCTCACAGCAGCAAACCATGCCTTCAATGAAACTCGTTGTCAGTTTTGTATGAGAAATAACTCAAGAGACAGAACTCATCTGATTTATGTAAAAAAATTGTGTTTATCACTCCTTAAAATAAAACTGATTGTCAGAAATGCGTCATTTTCTTTCAGAAAAGTTTTAAATACAGGTGGACATTGACCAACTGCAATCATGCCTAAAGCAAAATTATTTAGACATGTTTTGTTATGCATGCAAGGGAAAATTATAAACATGTAACACATTCATATTGATTTAGCTGGCCACAAGCATTTTGCTCAGTTTTCAGTACTGAATAGCAGCTAATGAATCTCTTCTGACAGCTGATCATCCTATTTTCATTTTGAAATTCCTCTTTAACTTTGACATTTCACTGAAAAAAAAAAAAAAAACCAGAAACAAAAAAAAAACCCAAAAATTCTTCACTTTGCTCTCTAGCCCTTCTCATTAGCTGACCCTTATTTAATTTACCCCTCACACTCACCTTTTCCACACATATAAAGCCAAAGTAATGGAATGGTCTGGGTTGGAAGGGAGCTTAGAGATGGCCCAGTCCAACACCACTGTCATGGGTAGAGACACCTTCCCCAAGACCAGTTTGCTCAGAGCCCCATCCAAGCCAGCCATGAACACTTCTAGAATGGAACACACACAATGCCTCTGGGCAACCTGTTCCAGTGCCTGCCGCCCTCACAGGACACAGCCTCCTCCTAATACATCATCCAAACTGAGCCTCCAAGGCCGAGTCTGAAGCCATCACATTCCCAGGAAACAACTCAATTGCTCCTACACACCAGGTAATGTAACCTTCAGGAATAGTTGTTACTGTAACCCAAAGCTTTTGCACTTGCAGTCCCTTTTTGAACTTACTCAAGCTTTTTTCTATTATCTTGATCTCAAGAATGTGTTATTCAAGCATAAAGAACTCAAATCACCAGAGCAGTTCAGAGGCCTGCTACTTTAAGAAATCATCATGTTTAACTGAAAACTACAACTGAGGACAGCTTAGAAGGACATCTGGTTTTCTGCATCAATAAAAATCTCATAAATTTTGTACTCTTCAAAACTTCTGCATTTCATTGTGTTCTGTGGTTTCTCAATAACAACAGTATTTTCAAATTTATTACAAATATTTTCATTAACACAAAGTTTTCAGCTCGCTTGTTTACATCAATGCTCAAATATTTCATTGGTGACAGGATGAAATTAAGGTTTGACATGTTATTAAGTAAATGTAGGTGACTCCTTCCTAGTATATTCAGTAAAACAAAACCTACTGTCTTAAAAATAAAAATCAGCAGGAAACCATCATAAGACATGACAACTAAAAGCATTTTAGTTAGAAAAAAAAATCTAAACATATAAAAAGGAAGGACTCTTACCAAGAAGTTCAAGAGAGTGCTTTGCATTTTGGGTAGTGGTTTTTTTTTTTTCTGGGTTTATTTTTTTTAAGTGAAATTCTAAAAAAATTCATACTTTGTTGACTTTTTTAACTAAATCAGGTGTTCCATATATCTTTTGAAGTCCCATTACTGCCTGCTTGTAAAGAAAATCCTCATTGACCTACATAAAAAAATAAGAACTGTCACAGCTGGGAATCCAACAATGCTATGGATTGCTGGCTTCCCTAAACAATCAGTTCTGAGGAAGAATGGCACACAGTTCATTGTAGATTGATTCACAACATTGGTTATCCTGAAATTGGAGCCAATGTTTTTTACCCAAGTTCACTGTATCTATTCCTCCCCCAACATTACCTAGACTGAATTACAGTTCCCCCCCCAGGCTTCCACCTCAGATTCTCATCCACATGGTAATAATTTTAGTTTCTGCTTATCCTACTCCTGAATTTTCAGATTCATAGTGAAGTTCCCCATGAATTCCTGTTACATGCCTACCTGGCTCATTCAACCCACCAGCCATACCAAAGATGCACAAATAGTACTGTAATCACAACAACAGAGATCAGCACATTTAGTGACAGCATGGGCATAAAAATGAAATCACAAGAGGGTTAAAATAAACAGAAGAAACAGAAAAATCAGCCAGAATCATGACAAATCTACAGCAATGCATGACTAAATCTTAAGTTCAAACAGCATTACAGCATTCAAACAGGCCATACAGCAGCAAGTAGGCAATTTGCAATAAGTACAGATTATAATCAGTCCCTTCCTTGCTTTCTAAGTCTGCTGCAATCCCATTCATCTAATTTTAACAATGCTGCACTAAAACATTCCGTAACAAACACTGTTAAGGCTACTACCAGTACAGAAGTCCATCTCTTGATTACTAAATCATGAGGTCTTCCACAAAACACAAGCATGTCTTCACAATTATCAAAATTAGCCCACTCATCCAGCAGCTTCAAGGGACTCCCTGCAACTAACAAGAGCTCCTAAGCCTAAATCTGAACCCGAGCACCTTCTAAAGGCAAAACAATCATATACAACACACATGCTGTCGCCAACTGAAGATCCCTAATTTCCTCACAAAGTTAGCTTGAGCATTTCATACGATCTTATATTGCTCTCAGCATTCTAGGCACAGAACATTCCCGAGTTGCTCAACATGCAAAATCTATTAATTGAATACTCTCAACCCAAACAGCTAGCTCAAGAGTTAGATATGCAGGTTCTTTAAACAAACAAATTCTCAGTAACATTTCAGGGTTTCTGACCCTGAGTAAAGAATTCTTGGAGACTTTGGAATAAACAGCATCTATTGCAATGCACTTGGTCTCCCCTCCAAGCAGTTAAAAATTAAAGGAAAATTGTTTATCATCCTAAAATAGCTCTCAGTTAAACACTAAAGTCATCACTATTGGTGAAAAAGACGATTTCAGTCATATGGCATTTCCATTTTATCTTTAAAATATTACACATTACACGGGTTCTTCCTGCTACTGTATTTTCAGGTTTGACATGCACTTAAAATTCCTTTTCCCATGATTTCTCAATTTCTCCATTTCATAAAAATATCTCACATCTCCTTGGAAACCTGAACATAGCACAACAAAGACGGCTGGCTCTAATGCTTAGAAGCAGGTTAGAAAAACAACTGCATTCCCTTGCTAGTTAGGATAGGGTTCAACACTTTGTTTCTCCTCACTAATGTATCTCACAAGAAGTTGTCTCTCTCCCCACCATTAAATTTCCTGCTTGATTCTCAGCCACTCCATCCAAATCCTATCCACTTCTTCACTACTAACTTGCACCAACTTCGAGGTTTCATGAGTTTTTTAAGTACCTATGCAGAATATTGGAAGCAATTTAAAGAGGCTGGCAATACTCAAGCAATACTCCACTAAGAAGTAAACTTCCCCTGCAAAACTGTTAAGTGATTGAAAGCCTCTTTTGCAGAGGTATTTTAAATCTTGATCTACATCAGCTGGTTTCTATACCAAATACTCTTGATCAGCACAAGATACCAAAAAAACCCAACAGGTTTCTACTGTGTTTTATGCCCAGCTGTAGCTGCCACAACCCCTGGCTTGGGAATTGCTGTTTAGATAATAAGGCTGCTGCTACTATGAAAACCCAACATTTGCCCACTCCAGTTTGAGAATTTTTAAAGTATTACTTTTACTAAAAGTACTAAAATACTTTTAAAGTACTAAAAACTACTCTAGTTGCTGTAAGAAAAAGGGAAAGTGCTGCTTTTCATAGGCAGGAAGCAGCAGGACTATTCAGGGAAGCATAGACATCCTCTGAGCCCCCCAAAAGGGGCTCTGCCCCGGCCACCTAATTGCCTGTGGTTAAATTTCAGGTTTAGCCAACATTTCCCTTGCCAAGGCATCTTCACCATTACAATTCAATTTAAAGCTAAAATTCTGAAGGTATTTCCTAAGAATTTTTATCTTTTCAAAGGCATCAAAGTCCTCTCTCCCAATAAGTATTTTCTCAGTTGAAACACAATGAGAAATTGGAATAATTAATATTGGTATAATTGGAATAATACTGCCATTTAGTAGAAAGCCTTAAAGAGAGACATCCCAAGAATAAAAAGCAGCATGGAAATATCAATATGAAGGGGAAAGTCAAGAAGACAAAGATTTCCCCTGCCCCACCAAGATAGAAAATGGCACAAAAAAGGCAGAGAAGAATTTTCTCCCCAGAATACCATAAGAACAAGAGATGAGGTTTAGCCAAATAAAAGCTGTCAAGTTTACCATCAACAAAAAGGGCTGCCTCTTCATACCTCTACCTAGGGAACATACAGCTAAGGAATATGGGACTGCAAGCCAAAACTTGAGCAGCATTAAAGGGAAGGAGAGAAGATACAATTACATTGTAACAAAAAAAAATTCCAACAACAAAGAGCTAGAATAGATACCAAAGTCTTTGAGTCTTTTGACACAACTCAAACCAACAGGATTGCAGAGATAGACCCCAGAGTATATCACTGTCATAGCTGCCTATCATAGATTTTTTTTTTTTT
>VWZN01018335.1:162634-176149 GCA_013396955.1 Regulus satrapa
TTTTTTTTTTTGCATCATCATCCCAAGCATCTGTTACTACTCCTAATTAAAGGACAGATGGTCTGACCCAATACGGCAATTCCTATGACCCTACATTTATCAGCAGGTGGGAAAATTAAGTTTTGAGGTCTGAAGCAGCAAAGCAAGATTAACAAAAACAGATAGCTAAATAGGTCTCAAAGCCATCTGGCATATGACACTTACTGAAAAAATATTCTTGAAGATTTCATACAATGCATTTTCCATGGTCTCAGTACTAAGAAGAACTGGCTTCCATAAATTCCACCAGATGCAAATATGACTTAACTCCAGAAACACAGAGATTATTAAGATAATAAAGGAATCCTTTTTCACATTAAAAAAGTGAAGCATAACTATTCCAGCTCTACACTGAAATTTGTGGAAGTGAAAGAAGTCAGCATATTCACATAAAAGTTAGAGTTCATTTTCAGTATAACTCTGATAAGATCACTGCACACACCAGTAAAACAACTAAAGAACACAATTTAGACAAAGGAAATAAAAAGCCTTAAAAGGATTAGGGTTGGGAGTTTTTTTGCCTATATTTTTTTGCCTATGTTTTAAGTGTGGGTTAAAAACATGCAGGTGAACTGTGGAAAGCTCCATTCCCAATCTGGTAACAGATGGAGAAGACAGCTTGAAATAATTAATCTGCACAAGAAGAGGATGTGAGTGAGACTGATACTGACCAATAAGGCAGAAGTAACATATGAGAGAAAGTACACTTCCTTAAGTGAGTAATGTCCCTCCTTCTACAGGAATCTTTCAAGCTTAGGTGATAAAAAGGGAACTTCCAGGAGTATATGCCTGTATGGGTATTTTTTTTTTTAAATACTCTGTTGGAAAAAAATTTAACTGGAATGAAAATTCCATATGTTCATGAGTCACGGGAACTTCTGGTAAGTCTACATTCTGAAAATGTGCATGATCAAGCTCATTATGTTGCCAGGAAATACTATTAGTGAACCAGCATAAATGAAAATTTCCCTTTCCACGTAGAAACAAGTTAATACACATTCTTAAATTGAGTCACCTGTTGGAGACCAAAGTAACAAGGAAGCTGGTTACTGGGGCATTCTCTGTGAAGACAAGGATGTTCCTCAGCTTAACTCAAAAGCAGGATTAATCTGATGACAGCAATGAGTGAAAATTAGGCCTACTCCCGGTCCATGACAGCAAAGCACCTCTTCTACAGCAAATCCAGTACTTTGAGCAGTGTACGTGAATCTTAACTTTCTCAAAATTAACAAGACAGGTACTGATTTCTTGTACATGAAGAATTTAATGAAAAAAAAAAAAAACCACAAACCCTAAAAAGAAAAGCTTAGGTCTCAAATACATTCTTATATTGCAGGTTTCCAAGATGGAGAAAGGAAGGCTCCTCTCATATCCACCATCTCTTTTCTCTGAAAACATGAACATTATCAACCTATATCACAGAAAGACTGCTCACAACTTTTTGCATTTGTTAGTTCATAAAAATGTCTGCACTTCAGATGGGCTCAAACCATTCATAGTGCTTAATCCCATTTATCTGCCTTTTAAAAGAAAATCCACCGCAATCTTGGAATTATTTATAGATCTATGGTTTTTAGACTGTATATTAAGAGAGCTTGAAAATACAATACTGAAAGTTTTTTCCTCTCCCACTGCCATTTTCCTTTTCAGTCCAATGTAAGTCCTTTACTCTGTCAACCATTACTCTCCTAATATTTTAAAACCTACTTCTAACACAACTAGTAAGCTGTGAAATGCTTAACTTTTGTATGACTGTCATTCTATACTCTCAAGTCAGGAAAAACTAGATGTGACTGATTTAAGTCAGCCTCCCCATCATCTGGTTTCCTGACACACTTAGGAGAACTACAGATTCTGTGTTGAGGGTGGTAACTCATCAGGGTGCCAGTTAAAAAGCATCATTCACAGAACCTTTTGTCACTGAAAAAATAACTTTCCTACAGCATATATAAGTTTAAACATACCAACTACAATAAAAATCCATTCCACTGTATGAAGCAAAGCGTCTTCTTTGTGCGCATGTGATGAGGCACACATGCAGGGGGGGGAACAGAACGAAGATAGTAATATTTGGCTTGAATCCATTAATTAATTTCATTAACTGCAAAAAAACTTTGAAGATACTCCAGAACATGGGAAAACGGATGTAGAAAAAACAAATCAAAATATTATCTCAAAGTACCTGGGGAAAAGTGAGTTCAATACATGCAAACGACAGCAATTGAATATATGAAATCAGGCTGCACTCACTTATTTAAACCGTTGTCATCGTGTACATGAATACTCTTAGGTAAGATTATGACACTTTTCAATTTATCTTGTTATTTACCCGGAATATTTTTACTTCAGGACTGATATCATTTTCTAAACTGTAGGGAAAAAGATACTAGACATTCTAAAGTGTTTTCTACAGCAGATTTATGATTTGACATTTCACAGCATGGACACACAGCTCTGCACCTATGCAAGCTGAAAAAAATACTTGTTTCAAATTAACTGGTTGTCTACAGATTTCTATATTATCTAAACATACCTGCAATAAAATACTGAATTATTTGAATAATTTTAGAAAAATGGGCCTAGTAATGCAACGTTTCTAAAATTATGGAAAAAAAATTCCAGTGAGCTTTAAAACAAAGTAAACAAACTCAATGCATCCATACCAGAAAATTTTACTGAAACTCATCACAATGGAACTACTGTGAGAAAGTAAAAGCTGTGATTGCAGATTTCAAGAGTTCAATGCAGTTACAATAAAATGAAAAGCCCTGCCACCATCACAGACTCCTCTTTGAACTCAAGCACCTTTCTGATAGAAGACTATATTCTCCCCCCGTAGGAAGTTTTCAAATGGACACTGTCTACCATAGTTCTTAAGGTACATAAAACACAAGGAAGCCCTCTAGATGCGATCAAGGAAAATAAACGTCTGCAAAAGGGAGAAAAACAAGAAATATGCAGCATGTTCTTTCAGAAGAAATAAAAAAAAAAAAATTAAAATAAAATAAAAATAAAAACCCATATGACAATAACAAAATAATAAAAAACATTACCCTCATTTATAAATCTTCCATTTAGTATACAGATGACTGTATGTTAATGGGATTGTGTCCTGTCCCTTCTGTTGTTTTTCTTTAGGTTTTCAGAAGCTCTCCTCTTGCACAAACCAAATGCATACTCAATTAAAACACACAGTTATGCTGACACAAGTTGTGCCAACTTGGATTTGAAAATGCTTATTGTGTCTCAAATTTACACTAGTCTCAAAGGGTAAATTTTACATATGTTTTATAACACGGTTAAATATAAATACTGCTCAGGTGAATTAAGTCCACATCTCTGATTTAGCCTACATCTGACTGCATTTGCAATTTTAAAGGATGCAGCCTTTTATGGCTACATTTTTACTCATTAAAAATTTATAGTAAGTTTTCCAATTAAAATACGTTCCCTATGGATATGGTAATTTTTAATGTGTACACATGAAAAGAGCTATGGTGATATGTTGACAGGCACCTGAAAGACACTGACAGCCAGTAGTCCTTCATAAATAAGAGAAGAAATTGTTTTACAGTGATAATACATGAAAATATCCATAGAGCAGGAATATTTGGTTATATGTGCTTAGAATCACTGCAAAGCTGGCTGTCGTAATACAGTGATGAAGTTGCTTTCATTTTCTGTAACATTTTAAAATGCTGCTTCTCAGCATCAAGGAGGAACATGAGCTGCAAATGTTCTGACTGACCCCTGCTTTGATTGTTTGATATAAACCTACCATTTTCAACCTCTGCAAGTGTTAAACTCAGCCCTAAGTACTGAAAGTTTAGTGACAGGCAAAGCAGATCCACTCCAAAACTGACAAGCTGCAAAACGTTATAGGAGGCTGACTGGGGGGGAAAATATTACCAAAATAAACCTTGAAGTAGCAATTTTTACTGGCTGTTGTTTCAGATGGGTATTTATATATTATTTGTTACAAAATGTGAGCAATTAAGCCAATAATAAGGGCCTCAACTTTTTTGTCCCTCATGGCACGGGTGGGTTGTTTTTCTTCAGATGGGACAAAAGGTCAAAGGATTTGTCTTGGACACTTCTATTTTTTGTAAGCTTCAACAGTGAAGGTTTATAGAATCTGTATTTGCCATTCATTGTATATACCACTAAAAGCCTGATGAGAATTTTTAAATTTGATTTATGTAGAAAGCAGTGGAGGTTAGAACTGGCCTTTTCATGGTATCACAGATATCAGTACAAATTTCTTACACCTGCTTTCATAAGCACAGGAGAGTTCCCTCTCAAAGGATTGTTAGTACAGATAATCCACTTTTTTCCTGTTTCAAGTAATCTGCAGATGATTCTGATTTTTAGAGAGGCCACCTAGATGCAGTTTTTAGCTATAGGTGCTCCACAAACTCTTCAGTTTCTTTTTTTATATGGTTACACTATAGTAGCTGGAAATCCTTCCTATTAGCAGACTAGGCCCTGTTTTCAGTACAAGACAAACATTTATTCACTCTTTTTCTACATTATTTATAGCAGAAAGAACATCCAACTATTCATTAAAAGAACTCATTCACACAACTCTTTCCAAAGATTAGAACATGTTCAAAACCACAACTGGGTAGAAGTCATTACTGAAAGGTAAGACCAAAAACAGTACACAGCCACAGATGTTTCAGCAAGAAACAATCCATTGCCACTGCAGCTCCCAACATTTTTCCATTCAGACCTGCCTTCCCTATCACAGCATAGTGAGTGTAGGGCTGTTAATGACTTGTAATCCCCCAGCCCCATAAACACTTCCAATTTAACAGGCCAACAGCCTTCTGCACCCCATTTTTCTCTCCCACACCAACCCCTGTAATGCCAGCTGAAGCAGCCCTGCTTGTGTCTAACCCAACTCACTCCTTCCAAACTTTGGCCCTTCTTGTCTCCCGCTGCCCTTGTCTCAGCCTGGCTTTTCTGGCTTACAGAAAAGCATGAAGAGGAAAAAGCCTTTCTCCAGTGAGTGCTGCATGTCGTCAGCAGGCCCATTCCCTCATAGGAAATGCTGTTTTTTCAGATAAACACTGCTATTTTTTAAGAGACCACAGAGGGGGTCCTAGCAGGAAGACTCCTCCTGAGCATACAGCAACTGGGGAAACACAAGATACGTACATCACAACACATGCGTGCCAAAGGAAATAATTATGGTACTAGACACAGCTCTCACTTTTAATAGCCTCAAGTCAGGGAATTCAATACTTCATCTGAATAGTCTCCTAAAAGTATTGCACCACAGGATTTCTGAGGATTATTTTACAGCAGGAGAATAAACCGCCAACTTCTCCTAGACTTTCATAAATTTCTGTGCTGCAAAAGAGCATTGTGCATGTGTCTCCACTCTCAAGGCATCTAAAGGCCTCCCTGCTGATCTATCCAATCTGTGCAAGGGACAAAACAGACACCAACATCTCTGAAGCCACAGAACTTGTGCTGGGGGCCCTCTCTGAGCCCAGAGCTGCAGTTTAACATTACAGCTTCAGCCCAGTTGGCAGCCGGCCATTGCCAGGAACAGGGAGACTGAACCCTCCCATCTCCATTCCCATCTTCTCTATTTCTGGCCTACAGTCATCTCCTCACATTACAGGCACACTCAGCTTCCAGACCAGTAGAACAAACTTTACTATATCCTAAAGATTTTAAGGAAGTGTATATGCCTTCCAAGTAGGATGAGAAAAAGCAAATATAACACAAGCATATAGAAAACTTGTGGCTCAACTAAACTGAAATTAATCTGCTTTAGAACCTTCAAAGGCATGTCCCCTTGTGGGGCAAAATACATATAAGGGTCAACCTACCCCACAAATTCCTGTTGCACAGCTGTTTGTGAAGTTGTTTATTTCCCTGAAAATGTGTTTCTAAACTGGGGAGAAAACTCAAAATATCTCTTACTCGAGCTGAAGCAAGCCTTGTTACAAACATACATCGTCCTTTATCCATACTGTACCAACTGACATTACAAGTTTCAGAATAAAGACAAAACATAGCATTTAAGAAATTGGTTAATATCCGCATTGTGTCCAGAATGCAAAATTCCCTATTTCTAGAAAAGCTGACAACTGGCCTTCACAGTATCCATATCTTAAGAAACAAATCTACAGTCCAGCAATCCCAATAAATCCCTACTTCCACAATTTAATGTTAATAATGGATTTAAGTGAAAATCAAGGCCTCACTCGATGCCTGTCTTCATAAACCAAGATATTTGCAGAGAAATGGATAACCATACCGTGTGATGATGTAACTAGTTTGAGACTGCAGACAAACAAAGTTAATAGGCAGCAGAAGTTCCTCCTTTTTCCTCCTCCTCAAAATTTCAATTCAGAAAACCAAATCAATCCCTGAACTCTTTTCCAGTATGGCTCTTAAAATCCAGAGTGGAGTTTTTGGCTTTCATTCCAGTACTTATTCTCAAAACACAGCTGTAAAGTATAAAAATCAATTAATAATGTTTTGATATAAGACAGCTCATCCAGACACTACACAGGACAGATTTACTATTCTCATCATTAAATAAAACATTCAGAAATCTCCAGAGACTTGTTTTTCACAAATGTTGACAGAGACAAGTAGTGCTTTCATCATTGCTGTCTAAGCTTATGAAAGAAGTATACTATTCCTTTCAAATGGCCAAAGCAAAAAAAAAAGTAGGTTCCCCGAGCATCGATCATTATTCTCAATTATGAATCCTGAAAACCATACTACGTACAAAAAGCACTTTAAACATTTCTCATCATATCCACATGCCTATTAATGCATTCCACTAATTCATGTTTTGAATTTTATGTTTATAAAAAAGACTTTCACTTATAGAAAAAAGGTTTCTCTTGAAAATACCACAGGGATGCATTTGAAGGAGGACACAGGTAATCTCTCTTCAAAGAAGCAGCAGCTAGTAAAAAAAAAAAATTCTAGCAGCAGCTAGAAACAAAATTAAACAAAATATATACAGATAAAATACTCTTGCTCAGATTTAACTAATTCAAGACCTAAATAGCCAACGAGTTGGAAAATTATATTCCAAAAAGAATCCAAAAAAAGAACCTTCCACTGAGAATACCTGCCACAAAATCTCATCAGTATCAAACTGCCGTACTTTTCTAGAAGAATGGTCCAGGCCATCCAGAACTTTTTTTAGCATTAGCATATAATTATTTGCATTTTTCCTATCCTCAGAACCTCCTTTTATTTATCGCCTCCTGTTATTCATTGCTGCTTATAAATCAACCTCTCCTTGTCCTGCTCCCTGCATAGCCCCTTTTTTCCTTAAACAGTCTCTGGCCTTTACAGTCATTGTTCCTCTCCTCTGGGAGCTCGCCCTCTGTGTCCCAGCCCAGCATCTCCTCCTTCCTTTCCGTTCTTCAGCCCGCTGGTATTTGAATCACAGCTGTTTCCTCCCTCCGCTCTGTGCTGGATGCCAGTACAGGCAGTGCTGTCAGCACTGAACAGATTGTCCCTGCGCTCCCCTTCTGGAGAGCCACAGCACAAGGAGGCTGCTGCTGCACAGGGAAACAGGAGCAGGGAACACTCGGGCACCTGGGAAAGCTCAGGTGCCCCATCACACCTTGCCAAGTCTCGCCAGAGTTATCAAATGGCAGTGAGGCAAAATGAAGGTCCTTGACCCAACTTAGCAACGAGAACAGTAAACTTTAAAAAGAGTGTGTAAAATCTGTCCAAGCCCAAAATCTTTGACAAAAAAAAGCTTGAGTTGGGACAGCTTCCCTCCCTCTCTAACTTCCAGGTGAGAGCTATTGTGAGCAGCTAACTTCCATGCTAGAGCTATTAATCTAAACTGCAGAGTAAGCTAAACAAAATACTGGGTATTTTTCCTGTACTGTAAATCCCAAAGCTGATTGATGAGTCAAGATATTGAGACTAACATTTCCAGAATGGCAGTTAAGACAAACAAGCAGCCTGTGCAGACTTGACTTGCAACGCCGAGCTACACACCTCAGAAAATTGAAGACTGACTGATAAGCAACTCTGCCTTTGGCTCAGCAGGGAGCATGGCTGTAGGCAGCCAATGCAAACCTCCATTCATGACACAGTGTCACTTAGAGAAGGATAAATTTTGGGTAGTAAAATATCTCAACCAAATCCCAACATAACAGTTACAAAAGCTAACTGCAGGACAGTTTTACAAAGGCATCAGAACCTGTACTGCACCACAAGCCAACATAAAATATTTTATTATCTGGCCTAAGAAAAACACCTAAGAGATGCCTTCTGTCCTTAACAAGGCAATACCAGTGCATGTGCTGTGCTCTGCACACATCACACTTCATGCACCCATCCTTTCCCACTATTCTCAGGTGAAAGACCCTGAAAACAACCAAATCAGGAGATGGGGAAAGCCTGGACCACCCTTTCCAAAAGGTCATCATTTTAAAAGAATTCAGTGAATTAACATGTAGGCCAAGTTCAAGAATTCTTTTTCCCATGTGCAAATTTTATTGTGTAAGCTGCCTACTTTAACCTCCAGTGGGGTTTGGTTTTTAATTTTAAATCAGCTTGGGACTTTCAAGGAAACAACTACAACTTCAGTAGCACACTTGATTATTTCAACAGCTGTTCATAAGTGAGATTAATTACGTTAACAGTGGGGGAAAACCATAAATAGAAAAAAAAAACCCAAAAAACCCCAAACCCAAACAAAAAAACCCAAAACACTCCCCCCCCCCAAAAAAGAAAAAACAACAACCCCACAGTTCACTGAAAAGTGCAACTTTTTCCTAAGATCAGTAACAAAATTCTGTTGATTTAGGTTCAGCAATTATTATTTTTAGCAAATATCCTTAAACTTCCTTTCCAATTAAAACAGGCAAACTAATGTAAAACTCTGATGCTGAACTACATTGTCAGTCCTCCAGCCATTTGGAATTATTTTCTACTTGTTTTGCACTTAAAATGCCTTCCCAGACATGACAGATTAAACAAGCCCATGTGTCAAGCAGAAGTTATCACAAAACCTACATGGAAAAAAAAAAAAACTAAACCAGATTGAATTTGCATCTGTCTTCCATTCCTCTTTATGGTCTTGAATTTACCAGTATAATCTATTTCATAGAACTAAATAAAGGAAGAGATACACTACCTTACTTTGGAGCTGGGGTTTTGAGCGTTCTCTTAAGAGCTGTGTAATTGGCAGCACCAGCAAAGGACGCCCAGTGCTGGTCCAGTAATTCACTAAGAAATATGTCAAACAGCAGCCATTTAGAAAAAGAGCCATCAGAGATTTCTGCACCACCTCTGGTCTCCACAGCTTCAGCTCTCAGCACATGTAGCTGCGTTATGGTTATTTGAACAAGCTTTTCAAGCATGGTCCTTCACTAAACGGCTCCAGCCAGGAACAGGGGGAGACCTATCAGCAAGGCAGTCCCGAGGTCTATGTTACAGGGTACATTTATAAGATACCTAGCAACACTCTTTGTTCCTGAAGCGACAGCAAGTCTGCTCAAATGACAGATATAGTACAAGAAAAATAGTCATAAAAGCCATTCGCCTGTACACCGCTTTACATCTTTGCAAGCCAAGAACCTCCTCTGTGCTCTTTTATACTGTTCTGACTAAGGCAAGAAGACCTTTAAGTCAGCCCTAGCCTTGCTCAGATAGGAACTGCAGAAAAACACCATACACACAAGTAGGTGGTTAGCAATACCAACAGAAAATTAGCTATTCCCTCCAAGTCCTCCTGAGTGAAATACCAGTCCAGCAGAGCTCTGCAAGGTGTCTCTGGGGGCGGTGGGCTACAAATCACACTCACAATACAACAACAAAGGACAAGCATTATCTCTTTAATTCAGAGAAATACCAACACCGCTCTCCAGTTCATTAAGAATGAGCTACTTAATGGCAGCTTTTCAATAACATGCTGGCTTGGATAGCCCACACATTGATTCTGGATCTTACCCAGGCTGTGAAAGCCTGCAGAGATGACTAAAATTGTGCTGGCACATACCACTGCCAGCCAATTTTAGAATCTGGTCTAGAAAATGAGGGACCCCAATACTCTGGGGGTCCACAAGGAATAGGCCAGAAAGTTAGCAAAGTAACACTCAAATTCTCCTTTAAAAAAAACAAACTGATGTTTGAATTAGAAAAATCAATGCATAGTTTAAGCCAGCTACTTACAATAATGTATACTAGGATATAGAAGAGAACTAGTCGAAAGAATTTCTAAGGGATTATTGATTTGCTTCGAGAGCCAGTAAAGGACAGGGATCCCAGAGCAATATGAAACACGGTTTAGCTCTCATAACAGTATGGAAGTGGGAAATTACGTAAGTAGCAAGACAGACAATGTAATTCTGATGCTTAGAAAGATGTAGCTATATTGCTGGGGGGAAAGAAGAGGGATTAGAGTTAGGGGAGACAGATAACTGATAGTCAAGAAGCCTCAAAACAATATAATGTTCTCTCTTAGGTAAATGCCTTACTGAAAGCAGCAGGTGCAGCTTATGTAAGTTGAACTATTGTTCAACATAACCTGGAGATTTTAAATCCAAAATAATTAGTGTAGATAAGGATAACTACTGGAAAATTCACTTTCTAAAAACCAATGGCTCAGTATAAAAAATAAACCAAAACAGAAAGGATTTTTGGTTGCTCCAGCTAGAACTTGACCTGCAGCAGATTTTCTTTAGTTTATTAATTTTGGTGACCAAAATCAGCCTGCTTTGAAGAATCTCCAAATTACACCAAACTAGGGAGGTGGTGAACAGGGCAAAAGGGGCAGAAGTTGCAAGGAATATGAAGGAGATAGTCCTGATTCCAAGCCAGCTTAAGGAACACTTGGTAACAAGTGTTTGCAAGCGAAAGCAAAACAAAGTACCATAACTCTGAAAAAGATCATTAAATTAAAAACCTATACACATGCAGAAGCAGCCATATTAGGAGTAATTAAGCAGAAAAGAAAAGCTGTACAGGATCACAGACTAAAGAGTCATAAACCTGATATTCATCTTGAATGCCAAATACAATTTGAGAAGGAAATAAGACTACTGAGCACATGAGGTTAAGCTGTTTCTAGTCTGGTCAACACCATTGTCCTAGCATTGAAATACACATATACCATTTTTCTGTATTCTAAGTAGCAAATGTTAAACATCTAGGAATTTTAATGCTAAGATTACTAAAAAGAGATTGATAACAATGGTAATAAAAAAACCCTTTATCTTCTTAACATAGTTATTTGACTTCCCAATGGGTGTCTTATCAACAGTAAATGAAAAAAAAAAATAGGCAGTCTTTATGTATGAACTCATTTTTGTGACTTATTTTAGGTGACTGCACATAAGAAGATTTCTGCTCCCCCTTCACCTTCCCTCCACAAATAGAAAAATTCCTTCCAATTTCAGTTTCCTCTTTTCTTGGTCTTGTAAAATTAACAAGGAATTTTTTAAAACAGAATTCATTTCATACTCAACAGCACTACTGATATTTATACTAATTCTACTTTGCAATTCACACTTTGCAATTAATTTTTAATGCAGTTATAATTTTAAAACAAGGTTCAATATGCAGATTTTTTCCTTCTAGACACCAGTTGCATACTGACTCCAGCTGGTATCATACACTGTGTTTACACCACTAATATAAAACAATTTAGACTTTACCAACAGTTGCATGTGCACACACTTATTTTGGCTCCGTCACACATGTATTTTAGCTTTGATTTTATTTTTCAGCTGTCCTGTGAAACAGCAGTAAAATTCTAACTCACGCTTGACCAAAATCCAGTATGTATTTGTATCAGACTCCGAGCAACTATTAGAGCTGGAGTGCCAATAGCACATCAAATATGACACCATCTTCCAGCCTTCTCAAAAATCAGACTTTCAGAAACTCTTGTTTCAATGTGAACAACTACCATGCCAATGCCTTCAGTAACATCCTTTTCTGCCAAAAATTTAAGAATAGTACAATATTCATATATACACATTAGTTTCTATTAATCCATGTATTGAAACTGAGTGGCAAACACACAGAAAGCCACAAACAGGCAGAATTCCTCTTTTCCTTTAAAAATATCTGTGCATGTTTACTAGTTCAGAGATCTAAAAGCAGAATGACATAAAAAACGCTGGCTGAAAACCCAAGACTCCTTACCTATAACGTGAAAGTATTTGCTGAAGGACAGAAGACAACTCTGGTTACATCTCCTGGGCTATTCCAAGTCATCTTTAAAACCAGACCATGAGGCCTGGGTCCAACATTCACACACAATAAGGAATACGAAACTCCTCCACTTACAGAAAGAGTACCTGCAGTACTGCAAGAATAAAGAAGGTAACCACAGGCCTAAGTACTAAAAAAGTGCTATTTCTCTGATACTATGGGCAAAGTGCAGTGCTTTTAGATGCACTAGCTCCCATTTTCGGAAACAGGTAATTGAAATGTTTTAAATTCTATCTGGATGTATAGCAGGTTTTGTAAAGCTTTAAAAGCATACCTTATATATGTATTTAGACAGAAAACAAAATCTGGCAAACAAATTAGAGAAAAACAAAACAACACAATAAAAGCAGAACAAGTTAGCCCCACAGATTATCATATCCACCTGAACAGAGCAGCACCATTACAACAAAAGGGAGATAAATGCTACTGAAAATAGAGAATAGCAATGATTTTACCATTGCCTTACAGAAGGCGGACCTCTCTCCTAACATTGCTTTTTCCATCAGGAACCAATTCCCAAAATTATGTGTGTCCTACATTTTGTTATTGTTTGGGAACTTGTAAGAGAGAAAAAACAGTGGTGAGCTCTTAATTACAGCAATACTGCTCTTAGTGACCAACAAGTCTTCAAAACCATCAACTCCCAGGTATGATAAAGAAATTTGTGAAGCCCCTCTGCCTGCAAAAGGCAAAGAAATACTTTTGCAGACAGCCTAGTGATTAAAAGAGACAGTAGCATTACTAATCTCTGTCAAAACAGCAAATTTAAAGCTCATGGCTTTTAGTCTGACACTTCCATTTCCAGACAACAGGTTTTCTACATATCAGGTGTACCTTTAAGAAACATCTCTCTTAACCACATAGAAAACAGAAAAACATTGTATTAGAGAATAAACAGCTGTCCAAACATCTACTGAAGCCCAGAAAAGAAATCCTACATTATTGTGAGTTTTCCATCTTGAAAACATTAACCAGTGGCCTCAGATTGACACAAATAAAATTCCCTAGAACTTAGATTTGCTTGATTGTTTGGGGGATGGAGGTAGGGGATAGTCAAGCTTCCTCTTGAAAGTATTTTGTTAGAATAAAGGTAATTTTACATTAGACAGTTTAAGGCAAAAAAATTTAGTTCATTAGTGGATTTATAAGTGTGCACCTATCCAAATGCAGGAAAGCCCCATCTGGTCTATATGAAAAGCAAAATTATTGGTCTGTTACATTTCATATTGATTGTACTGTTACAGGTGAATGATT
>VWZN01018335.1:185096-231667 GCA_013396955.1 Regulus satrapa
GAAAAGGTAAAATGACTCAAGGGAAAAGGCAAAATAATTAAAATAGCCTTTTCCAAGGGCTCTGCTAGATTTGTGAGCAAATATATTTGTTTCAATATATACATCCTCTGAAGGAAAGGTTTTGTCACTACCACAAGTCAAACCTCAGAAGTTAAATCTCTGCCAACACAACGCAGCTTTGCTGACAGTGCTTCAGAAGAAGNTTTTGGACTAAGTAAAAAATATATCAAACATATAACCCTCACCAGCTTAAAGAAAGCAAAAAACTAATGGGATCCATTAATTTCCTTTCTTCATTCCCTTATATAAATTTGCTTTCTGAATATCCAGTTCTTTCAGTCTCATACACAATGAAATAGAGGTGAGACTTATTATGGATATCCATTCCCTATTATAATGGACATATTTAACCATGGAAAATATTATCCAGTTTTGCTGGAGGATCTTACTGCAATTCTCCAGTTCTCAAATGCATTAACTTATCTGTCAGCTATCACATACAAACTACTACTAATTCACCACACTGTTTTTAAACATAAAAGAACACAAAAATGGACTAAGCAGCTCCTACTTCTTTTCCATTTAAAGATAATTACTGCAGCTACCATTGCAATACCACAGTACAAAAACATTACACAAGGCAATCAGTAACTTGGGAACATACATGCATCCAATATATTCATTTCCTTTGACTCAGATACGTGTGCACAGGCACATGCACTCAGAACATAAAAGTGCACTCCTCAAGGAGCACTGTCCTTTCTTCAAAAAGAGGCCAAGACTGTAAGTATTAATTGCATGGGTTCTTCCTAACTTTCTTCAGACTCCTCAGGGAAGCAACTTGAACTACAAACCTATACAGTCCTAATAACAGAAATCTTTTGTATAATCACCAACTAAACCTTGGGGAAATCTCTGGGGAAAAAAAACAATTACAACCTGCAACATGTAAGGAAGGAACACAACTCTGTACAGCTCTCCTCCTGGCCATCAGAGAAACAGTACCCAAACAGCTCCTGCCTTCCTTCGCAAGGAACACAACACTATGTACTCTTAAACACATCCCTGTTAAAAAGCAAGAATCACTGAGGCAAAAGCTTTTCCACCTTAACCCCACCCCCACCCACCAAGGCTTTATTACTAGTGAACAAATGAAGCCACAGGACGTCAATCTGTCAACAGGAAAAGAATAGTACAGATAAAACCAACAATATATAACTTAAGGTCAACATCAGCCACTTGCACGCAGTGGCCATCTCTTCCTCTTCCCTCCCCACAGTCCTCTTCTTCATATTAAGTTCAGATCAAATAAGCAGTCTGAGGTTAAGTTTCATGCAGAACTATATAAGTTTTATTTTGCCAGTATCTACAGAAGAATGTGGGGAATTAATGAAGTTAAGTTTATGCTGCTGAATGTTTTGCACCTAAATATCCTTACAAGTCTAATTAAGATTCTGCATTTGAAACAAACAAATTTCAGCTTTATTGGAGTGTGATACTATTCTTTAAAAAAGCTGCTTGTTAATATGGTTATGTTCAAGTCCCAACTGTAAAACCTGCTCAAGAATGTAAGTAAACAAGAGTGACTTTACAGGACCATCAGCCTATGTATTCATAAACAACTGGCAACCAGAACTGTTACTGATTAAATAAATTAGATTTTAAGTATAACTTTGTATAACTAGATTTGCTACAGGCTGAATTTTTTTTTTCAATTCCACTGAGAAAAATTTCCATTTTGAACAAAAATTGCATGTGTTTAATAAAAAGGAATTTACCACCTGCAGCATTTCAGTGGTGTAAAATGGTAACACCACTGGCAAAATGAAGTTTAATTACCTGATCATTCTTTACAGAAAGTAAGAGACAAAAACCCTGGACTGTGGAATCCAAACACAGTAGGGGGAAAAACTACTCATTTACTTTCCACACTAAGTTAAACCAATAACTAAGACTGCTCTTACTTCATCACTTAAGACAGTCCTTTTTCACTGTCTGTGCCCCACTACAGGGTTTACTAATATAATGACTTTAAACAGCCTCTTAGACCCACAAACTTCATTTTAAAAAAACTAAAACAAACTTTTGTATGGTGTAAAAGACATGGACACTATATCCCTCTCTGTGGTAACTTATATATATATATATATANATGACACTTTTGATACAACAGCATCCTTCAAGGCAACTGCAACAACTACAGGGCAGATTCTCTCACTTAAGAAACCTACTTGTTTCTTTTGACATCCAACAGACTGATGAACCAATGTTACAAGGGAGGGCTTTTCCTTTGGCAGCAATGTTTTTTACAGTTACTTCCAGACCAGACTTCCTTTGCATATCCTACACCTATAGGTTTCAGTATGTGTTAATGAACACATGATTAAAGTGTGTGCAGTGGAGGGGGTTACATTTTTACTGCCTGGTTGCAAATCTGCTTCAACTGATCTTAATTGAGATCTCGAATTTTGTCCTCCCTGCAGCCCATAGCATCTCTCTCCAGGCACCACTACTGCTTGCACAATCTGTTGAGTTTATTCAGGAACTAAAATCCAACCATGGCCATCTTTGCAAAACCAACACCACTGCTCCTCATCTCTCCTCCTTCCACGCCCCAAACCCACATAACTGCAATTTTCCAACCTTCTTCATTTACCATCTTGAACCAGATCATTACACATCTTTCAAGGACTTGTATCTGGTACAAGGCAGAGGGCAAGGCTGCATGGGCAAAACTGCAGCATCTCACACTTGCTGCATCTATTTCAATCTTTATTACATTACTCAGTGAAAGGACAGATCCCGTCAAGATCATGTACAAAAAATGCTGGTCTTCCTCAAGGGTCAGACACATCCAAAAGAATCATCCCTTTCTTCTTTACAACATAAGTTTAGTTTCACAAGTGGGTTAAAAGAAACCACCTACAAGAACTGCTGTATTTCAGAAAACGTGACAAAAAGCAGGCATTCAGTCACAGCCTTCTTTTGCACACACTTCTACACACCTAGTAGAAAGGGGGGGAGGAATAACCGTCTAACTCCCTTGCAAGTCCCTCCTGGAAAACCACTGACGTATAGACGAAGCATTCAGCAACAGCCTGGGATACAGTCTGGCACTCTGTGGCAGCCAGCCTACCAGCATAAACCATCCTGCTGGAGACCACCCCTTACACACTGCATCAAACTTTACATGCTATCAGCATGCTAGCATGATAATGCAGTGTGGCAAGAACACACCACTCGGTTTGTGACAACTAGCACTAGTCCAAAAGGTCAGAAGGTACAGAAAGCAGAACGTGCACTCTTACCTATCCAAATTCCTGAGAAAGCAGACACACGCAGCTTCAGCAGAAACTCCCACTGGACGTCACAAGCTATTTCTGATGAATCATACCACAGTGAAACCTAGAAGCAAAAAGATCATGGGCATGAACAAAATTTCAATAGGAAGCAATCAAATGGAATACTTTTCAAAAGGTGAGGGGTATTCTCAAAATTATGATTGTAAGAAGCCAGAAGCAACAATGAAGGCTTATAAAACTGTGAATCTATTGGTTTTTTTGCACATAACTTACACATCTGAGAAAGCCTGTATGATAATTTTCTCACAACAATCCCAGCACTTCTTTTATCACCCCTTCTCAGAATCGTTACTTTCTTCCAGAACACATTCTGCCAGGCATTTAGAGATTAAACACACATTTGGCAATGCCTGAAAGAAAGGGGACATTTAGCAGTGCTGTGGCCCACTTTTTTTCCCCTCACTGCTCAACATAATGTCTGTAACACATGTCAAACACAAGAGAGAGCAGGAGTTTTTATCTAAGTCACCAGCTGCAGTACCCCAAGAAGTCTCCAAGCAGAAAAGGAAATTTAAAGGTTTCAAAGCTGGTCCTTCCTATTTACCAGTTCTTGTATTATAATCTTTATTGTTTCAGAATTACTCTTAACATCTGACCTCTGCCTATTGCTACAAAAGGCTTGCATCTCTAGATGATAGGAATCCTCTAAAATTAGACCGGGCAAACAGATGTAACCATGGAGATTTATGCTGCAGTCCCAAGAACTCCGCAGAAGCACAAGCTGGAGGCAGAGCACATACTGCCAATGAATTTTGTCCTACTCTACTCCCACAAAACTCACGTGTTAGAGGAGATGTACAGTGAATCATATCAAAGAGAAATTAAAATCCAGCTCCAAGTAAGGAGTCAAAAGAAGAAGACCTAGATTACTCTCCAGCCTGGTTTTCCCCAATCCAGTTCACTGCCCAGCTGCATCAGCACTTGTACTGACATGAAGTAGCAAAGGTACCCGACAGGATAAGCAGAGGATGGTTCCTTTCAGCTGCAATGGCAGCACGAACTGCACATAAAACCGTGGTGCATGGGCTATGTATAATAATTGTTGCTGAAAGGTGACAGGTTGATAAGCAAATTTTATGTCACCCATTGCTACTCTGCCAAAAGTATTTCTTTACAGAGTTGAATAAACTTGGAATACCTACCTGGTGGCAAGAACACTAACATCAACAAAAATTCTTTAAGAAATGCCAAACAGTGTTATCAACAGAACTCAAGAAAATAATTATTGCTATCTTTTTTTGAGCAATTACAAATACAGCTGAGGGTTTGGGGTTTTTTGGTGTTTTTTTGCAAGTTAAGTTTAGGCTTGTTTACAAAATAGTGTGTGAAATTAAGACCCTGGAAAAATGAGAAGCATCAGCAAAAGAAAAAATAATGCAGTGCAGCAAAAACAGTTTTTAAAAGGCAGAGGGAACTAAAGTCATGTTTAAAATAAGGCAACACTCCCAGAAGAACTGCATTGTAACTTTCATATGTCAATTAACTGAGTTTCTTTCTCCTTATAATTGCATTCTAATTCGAGGATAGGAAAGCTCAATTACAAATATAAAATTTAAAGCCTATTTGTTTGTCATTGTAACTGACATTTTGGCAAATCATTCAGGTAGAATGTAAAAAAATAATTTCCACAGGTAGTGAGTGGCCTTCTGGTCAAGAAAATAATTTCCTTTTTTTAATGGGTGAAATTCTTTGCCAATTCATGCACACTTAGACACATCCCAATTCTGACCCAGAACTCTCCATTTCCTTTCGTGTTAACTTATAGACTAGACCTGCTCTGTCAAGTTGTTTTTTTGGTTTTTGTTTTTTTTTTTTTTTTTTAAAGATTGCCTGTGAAGCTCAATTGTGATTGGGAAGGCCGCCTACACAGCAGAGAGAGTGAGAAAATACACACACTTGTAGAGCTGAAAAAACATCAGTGTAGGCGTATGTAAGGAGGGAGGGAAGAAAGAACTTGGTTCTCCTGAAAAAGGCTATTTTCTGACATCACCCTTGAACGAACCAAAACGTGTTAATTGAAGACAATTCAAGGGTAGTTTGCTATGTTCCAGCTATCAGTATGCAGTACTACAAGAGGAGGAATCCTTGCAGATTCATCCCTCTGATCTCAGAATCTGCCACCCACCCAAGGAATGCTTCACTTCCCCCACTTTTCTGCCACAACCTGCAAAAGCTGTTCTCACAAAACAGCAAGTCACCTGCAGAACAGTAGTTCAAAGCTTTAAAAGTCTTATATAATTAATAGTATTATAAGTATTGAAATTGTAGAAGAAGTTTGTTCAAAAACAAAGAGAGAATGCTGTCTGAAAACTCAAAGAAGAACAAGCATTTAATCTCAGCAGAATCTAACAGTATTTGGAACTGCTGAAAAAATACCCACAAGAAGTTCAGATGCATCTTTTTCATCGAGACTTATAAAAAATTTTTCCTCCCTACATAGACTTCAGTCCCTTCATCTCCTAAATTAGCAATCAGACCTTCCAGGATGTCCTACTAATGAACCCAGATTTCCAAAAAAAGAAGGAACAAGCATCAGTGGAAAATACCCTTCTTGGTTTACCTTTAGGAACTCCTAAATAAAGAAGCCTCTATGAAGTATTCTCATGCCATCATAAATCTGTGAAAATACTTTTAGTAGCCGTCTTTCCCTTCAGAATAAAAACAAAAGGCTTTTGACATATGGGCTTTGGCTGATTATTAGTGCAATTACTACCGGGGGAATGAAGACAGCCAGGACAAGTTTCATCAGTGAACTTCAATAAACATGAGATGATTCATTGCAGGGAAAAGATGCTGCTTCTCCCGTGGCATTGGACACCAGCCTACAACCTACTTTTGCAACCAGTCACAAGGAGACGGGACTTCAGCACCTAATCCCCCTGAGTGTTTGGGCTGGTAACTTCAAAGCCCTGTGCCTAGCAGATGACTGAATTCCTGCACCCACAGAACACTGCCACAACAGAGAACAGCCCACAGAGCAGTATTCCTGAGAAGCCATCTGCAACCAAAGCTTCCACAGGGTCCTAAGTTTCATCTCCAACCAAACACCCTGTCACTGAAGATGCTGAATGACAGAAACTGATGAGTAACGCTACAACAAGGTAAACTCAACTCTTCCACAACTTTTCAACTCTGTGACTGTTAAGGACTAATGCCTATTACTCATACACATCAGAAACACAGGCAAAACAGGATTTTGAAAAGCACTAAGCCTGGCCTGCCCTAAACTATATGGAAAGCAAAAGCAGCACACTTGGCAGAGTCACAACTAAGTTCTTAAAATTACTTATAAAAGGCTTTCTGAAGAGGCTCTCTGAAGTACAAATACTTCTGGGTCAGAAAAATAAGGATGAAGCATCAATGGAAGCAACAAAACTCACCAGCAGTAGAACCTCCTGAATAAGGAGGATCTGGAACAGTTAATATGAAATGGTTTAAAAAAAAAAAAAATAGGGTGATGCAGAAACAAGTATCAAAAATAATGGTCACTTAAAATGTTCTAAGAACTGAAATTCCTTATTCTAGAAAAGATGGAGTTGTTTATAAAATAAGATGTGTAGATTACTATTAACCTTTGAACTCGTGGCCATCTTGACTTTCACCTTGGAGAAGTACTATTTCTGACATGAATAAAACCTCTCTCAATACCAATCAACATGTAATTCCAATAAAAACAAAATAAATTAAAATATTACACAACAAATGAATCACACAATTTACATCCCAAGAAAGTGTATCCCTTCATCCTTGTCAAGAACATTTGCTTCAAGAGTCACAGCTAGAATAATCGGATCTCTTGTACTCTCCATAAATTTTGCTTTTAAGTAAAAATGAAGTTTTATTTCTTCTTAGTGAAAACAGAGCAACTTCAGATAGTTTGGAAGGCTGTCTTTTACTTTCAGGCTTTAAGACCTCCAGTCAGACTAAAGCTATTAGGAAAGAAAAAAAGCTAGAAGAGCACGGAGGGCTGTCAGAGGATATTCTGCTGCTGCTGACATCAAAATTCAGAGAGAACATTTTCTTTTTGCTTTTCAGACACTAAGATGTTCACGAGTTTCCCAGAGATATGCTACTGACAAGGAAGTAGGCTGAACTAATGAAACCTTTTAACTTTTTCATACTCTTGTAAAATAGCTCAGGTTAGGGAAATGTCTGGGTTTTCCCATTTTATGTATTTTTTCTCTCAAGGGTAGACTAGAAGTCTGATGCAGATTTACAGCCTGATACAAAGTTAAATACCTTTGACATTATAATTACACAGTATCAATCAAAATTAGTAGCATTGCATTTAAATCATTAACTACTCTTCTGCCAAGTCAACCAGAGTCAATTACTGGAATTCTTAAGATGTTTCTCAAAAGTAATAGTGAAACAAAATTTGATTAATTTATTGGGAAGAGGCTTCTTCTGCTGTTCACAACATCATTCTCCTCAATTAAGTCATAACTTTTCTTGATTATCCACAACCACCATGGCTTAGAGACTTCTGTGCTGAGGCCAGTTTTTCTAGCCTCAACTTTTTCTACAGTGTGACTGTGATAGCATAAAAATGGCTTAATGTTTACCTTTATTAACTGCATATTCTACAAGTAAAATACCTACACAAAGAGGATGCTGCCAAATTGAAAGAGCTCCTTGTCTATGAACTACTTTTATCTAGACATGGACTAACTAAAGTGAAACATTGAGTTTATAGAGCACAACCATGAAAATGTGAACTTTGGAGTTATTCCTGATAACAGCACTTTAATGCAAGGAATGCAAATACGTCAGTTTGTAATGAAGAAAACCATCAATAAATACAAAGAGTCCACTTTCACCCCCTTACATTAGGTAATGACCTGGCCTTCATACTAATATTATCTCTTTAAAATTTAGGCGTTCTCTTCACAGAAGTTATTCTATTACTTTTCAGTCTAATTGTCACAGCTAAGCAATGAAAGAGAGACAGGACCTCACACTGTGGAATGAGTTACTGCTGCCAAAGAAAGAACTAATAGTCTGTCTATGGCAGAAAATACTGGAGAAGCACTGAAAATGGGCAAATTCAGCACAGAATTTGCACACTCACTATTTGAAAACTCACTGCTTTTCCATTCTGCTTTCCCATCCCTTCCTCTATGGAATTCTAATCCATCTGTCTGCTGTTAAAAGAAAGACTGAGCTAGTGTCTCAACTGACTTTGGAATTTTAAAGCTGTTTGTCAGTAAAAACAGAGGAAGCACCATAGAGAATACGCTGCTGTTAGGATGCTTTCACAGGCTGATCAGTGTTTAAAGTGCCTAGCAGATAAGGTACTTATCATTAAATAAAATGTTAAAGGAAAGTCAAGGCAAGAGAAGGACAATGAGTTGCCAGGGTCATCCAGCAGCCAAGTGTTCATCAAAAATATTGGTATTCTAGCTTCTAGCACCCATGGCAAAGCCAATAAAGACTTCTCTTTATTTGAAGGCTTTTCAGCAACACTTTGATAAACTGGTAATACACAAAATTTAAGCAAACCATTAGCTACACAAATTAGGTTCCAAAACAAGAAGGCAAAGAAATGCCTAACAGTGAACAAAATAAGAGCCATGAAGGGCCATCACCAAATGTGTCATTAAACAACACGTGAAATCACATTTGTCCCCATCTTTCACAACATACTGGAATATTGCAGAAGCTCCACTACTTGACCCTTGACCACAAAAGGCATTTAAATCAGGAATATCTAATTCTGGTTAAATTTAGATTCTGGTTAAGTTGTGTGGCTGTTGAACATCAGTTCTGTAAGCTTCCAGACCCCTTCAGAAATATAGACACATACACCTGCTACAGAAGGAAGCTTCCCAGTAAGAAGTTGTAGAGATGCTTACTGCCTGTAAAATTCACTAAAAGAGGTACTAACTACATACTATAGTTTCAAAATATCTACACCAACATGAAAAGTTCCACTGTGGAGAATTTATTGTCTTCTAAAGCTTTGAAACGGTGCCAAACTGAAAACCCTAGTAATCTTGAAGTTTCACACTCCATAAACCATATCTTCTATCCCTAACTGGAAGTTCAAGTAAAATAACAAGACAATTCTTTAGCTAGAATGCTTTTTGCATATGTAACCAAACTTCTGTTCTGCTATGCTACANAAGACATTCTCTCCTGCATTTCACAGAAACCAATAATCTGTTATTTTATAAGACAGAAGCACCTTACATCTCCATTCCCATTTGATTCACTTAGCAGACTTGGTCATTCCAATTACAGTAGAGATTTCTCTGCCCATTCAAGGACCTTCATGTTTTTTACCAGATTAAGATAAAATGTAAAAGGACTCTTTGTTTCCTCAGAAAAATTGCAAACTGTTTTGTACTCTTCTCAATAGACAGCTCATTTACCCACATTTCAAGATATAAAATATTTCCTAGCTGTCCTCTTGGTCACACAATGCTTCAGAAAACAAGAACAAGTATTTTTCTGTCTGCTTAGACAGTATCAATATTATTACAGCTTACATTTAAAAAGTTTTGTAAAGAATTTATTGAAAGCAGGCAGTCTAGCAATTTGACCACATGTCTAGAGCTCTGCATAATTCAAACAAGCAATTTTACTTGTCTGCTTCGCAATTTTCCTATTAATGAAAATAATATTTACCTCACAGGGGGTCAGAACGATTAATTTCCATGAAGATCTTGAATCTAAAGCAGAGGATAATTTGATAGATCTCCAAGGAGAAAGGGTAAAGGGAAAACAAATAAATTTTATACTCAGTTTCAAATGAGAAACTATTTGAATTGCAGCTACAGAACATTAGTAAAATTGCACATAAAAAGAAAAAAAGAAAATTCAGTGCTAATATAATTTTTCTCAAACTACATGCCCAGCCATGAACAGCAGAAGACTCTTCAATGCCAGATTTTCATTTGAACAGACAAGTTCTGGAATCTGCCTTGATACCTGTCCATTTCAAAGTTGCTGCCATTTCATTAATAAAAAGAGGTTATATATTCTGAGAACTCCGTGCTCATTTATCCATGGGAAGAAAATAGAGAATCGCAGAACACCCTGAACATAATATTCCTAATAAATCCAAACCAAAAGAGAAGTATAAGAAATACCTTGTGAATCCAGAGATTTATTATAGATAACTATTACAGATCCATGAAAGCTCACTCCCAGCTTCAAATCTTCAACTCAAGGCCAGAAAAATTACCCAGTCGGTCTCAGTGGACTACACTGACCCTGACACTAGATCCATAACCTTTAGAAGTGCCACAGTCTGAAGCCAAATGATTAATTACAAGATGCAACACTGAACCCAAGTTAGGAGATGGAGATACAAGAAAGTCAGGGGTCTTTTGCTGTATTTTTGGACTGGAAGGGGACCAAAATAGCACATTTGTGTATCTACCAATGCAGTACTCAAAATACTTTGTAACTCAAACCCGTGGAAAGAAAAATGCACTGCCGAACAATTCATTATTTTATCATAAGAGGAATACTAGAGACCCTTGTTTCTAATGAAACTGCATTTCTAGGAAACAAAGTAAGAAAGTTATTCCACGAGAAATTAGATTATGAAGAAACAGAACAGTAAGGCTATACATTCTTAGTGAAGGACATGAAATACTTCCACATGACCCCAACCTGAGGATCTATACTTCAGTAATTGTTCATTGATGCTGGGGAAAAAATATTACCTATAAATACAAGAGCAGATGAGTGACTTAATATAATGACAGCATATGTTTTACTTAATGAAATGACAATATAATTTTTTTTAATTTAGATGTAGAAAACAGAATTTATTTTACTTTACAAAAATATACTCTTTAAGGAAAGGTTCTCCAGTGTTATAAACTGCAGACCTCCAGCACCAAGCCTGTGTAATCGACCAAAAATTACAGCAGTTGCAGAAGTTACTGTTAGATGTTAACCTAAAACTAAAAAGGGCGTGTGGAGAACACAACACTGGCAATAAGGGAGTCTGTCTTTTTCCAAGCCACAGAACCACTGAGGAGGTGGTGCAAACACCTCCACCAGCAGCTGCCCTCCTCCAGAAGACAGTCATCTTGTTTTCAGCAGCTCAGTTCAACCACAGAAGAACAGACTCACCCAGCTAGAAGCACCCACTATCCACATCCAGTTCTTTATCCAATACACTGTGTGTCAGAGGATTCCATTAAAGAGAAAACTCTAATACCAGGCTAAACATTTCAAATGTAAAAGGACATTTGGTAAGAGAAGCGTAAAACTGCAAATGAACATTTATTTTTCAGTAATTTCAAATAGCATCTTCTGCTTTAGTCCATTTGAATCATAATCCACCACACTGAAGAACCCACAGGAACATATCAATTCCTCATCTGCTTCCCTATATCCTTTAGTGCAGAACATAAACACTCTTCTAAATAAAGGCTTTGAGAAGAGCCTGTCTGAGTGGTTCAACTGAACAAGCTTGCCAGCAAAGGTTTGTATTCCACCCATCGAATGTGAAAACAAATATTGGCTACAAATCTTGAGGGGAAAAAATTAACATGTTTTCCTTTAGTTTTCCGTACAAGTGTTTGTCCACTCATATCCAACAACTGAGAAACTGCACAACTCAGTGAACTACAGAAGCAGGAAAGTTAGATATCAATGTTGTTAGGTAGAAGGAATGGACTCCACATGACAATCCTCCAAATACGAGGATAAAGGAATGTCTCTGGGGGAAAAAAAAAAATTTATTCTCTTACACTAAATAATAAGAAACCTGAAGTCAAGTAATCATTCTGAAATACCGTCCACATAATTCTTATCTAAAAAAAACAAAAAAAAACCAAAAAAACCCAAAAAAACAACAACAACAAAAAAACTTTCTTGCATGCCTGAAGTAAAATCCAAAAATCTTTACTCTAATTTTTTTCCACTTCAAGAGAACACACAGACAAAGCTTCAAACTGTTTTACAAATAGGAAAACATAGAAAAGACCATCTCAGATGCACTGTGGCCATTTAAATTACCTAACAGCATTTTGGTTTTCCTATATATTTGGAGACCCACTAAGAAAATCCACAGAGTTATATGATGCCATTGACAGTGTCTACAAGGAGCCTATGGGAGGTCTTAAGTTATTTTTATCCCATCTTAACCACATGACAGCATCATATTGTACAAATGCACGATGATTGGCTTCTGATAGGCTTAGGAATACCATGGGAAATAAAACATTAGTAATGCATTATATGGAATTGAAACAATTTAGAGAAAGAACATGGGGCACAGCACAATTTTAACAGTTCCTACTTAGAAAAAATACCAGACATACCATAAGTGTCAGCCAGTTTCAGAAACATCCTATTAAGGCCATACAGGGCCAGTCAAACACATTATAAAGCACGTAGGTGCTCCAGGCAGGGGAGGGGCAGAGCTCTCTTATCCCATCTCTGGGAGTGTTGGCTTTCAGCAGGATTGATCCCTTGACTGCGCCCACCCTGCAGCTGCACACATCTCTAAGTACAGTGGGTAGGAAGGAGCAGCCAGGCTGGGGGAGGACAAAAGCACCATGTGCCCTTCCAGAGGCTACACGGGCTTGCGCTGAGCTGGTGTAGCTGCCCCCAACACCCGGAACTTCCCAGGCAAAAAGTTTTCTATCTTGCTAAGAAAATACAGATCCCATCCCGTACTGTTAAATCAGCAACTGCCAAGAGGGGCTGAGCTAATGAAGACACACTAATGAAAAATCTCATCCTATTGGCTTTACTGTTTAGTTACCTCAGACTAGTGTTCAGCACTTAGAGGAAAATAGCTGTACACCCCCAGAACAGCTGTCAGTAATAACACAAAGCTTACTCTACAGGAGAAGGTATATTTAATGCTGCTCACTCACTTCTTCCCTTACAATAAAGTCTCAGTTTACAGTCTTAGGTTGCTTTCAACACCAACATATCTTGATCATAACTACTCTTCAAACCTTCCCAGCTTTTTGAAATATTTGGGTTTTAACAAAGCCCAAGTAATGGCCTTTTCTCATATCTAGATTCAACACATGAAAAACTCTCTTATCACCAACCTCAAAACAAAACCCACCTGTTACCTGACGGCACTTATCCGGATAGGAGTGTTTGCTTTTAGCCAAAAGAATGCTCTTTGTAATCCCTGAACCAGGCAACACACTGCAGACAGTATTGCAGACGAGAGGACAGGAATATCACTGCTGTGCAAGGCGCCCAAGGAAAATTACCTTCACCAAAGCATGCCACCAGGACAGCAAATGCTCACAGACTCACTCTTCTCACTCAAACCCATCACAATTGGCATTAAAGAAGTTACAAAAATAAATCCCAGTATGTTGCAAATCAAATCTTGCCTAACTGTGCATTGAAAGAGGAAAACTATTGGAGCACATACAAATGGATCATTTCAGGGGGGAAAAAAAGCTGTAATCTATGAACATCAGATGTAAACATCAGTGTCACCAAAAGAAAATACCCGTGAAAATAAAGGTAGCCTATAATAACAAAATCCCCTTTCAGATTCATTATTTCACCACACATCACAAGTCCTGAAACCCTTCCTCCCTGTAGTAGACAGGGAGAAGAAACTCCAGAGACAACTGTGAGGGCCTTGGGAGGAGGGCCTATCCTCTAAGCAAAATCAAGGTGAACTACTCCAAATCAGTTCACACTAAGAAAAAACACACTTAGTGTAATGGAAGACTAATTTGGCTCTATGGTAATCAACACAGAGTAACACTCTGGCCCATTGAGAAAATGTTATAGGAATTCTGCTCTTAGAAATTGTCTACCAGCAAGTGGGTGCACTGTGTTTACATTTAATTTTCCATAAAGCTAAATTCTGGTTCACATTAACTAATTTGCCAAAAACTGTCCACAGATCTGGAAGGAAAGGCGGGAAAACAAGCTAAAGCCTACTCACATTTACAGACGCTTTTGTGGACTTCAAGAAGTTTATAAATAGATCTTGATATCTGAGAAATACAGCCTAAGGATTTCCAACAGTTTACCTTTAATTACAGTTGTTCATATTTTGTTAAGCACTCTTATATTCAAAGCACAAATACCACCACACTGCAAGACTCTGAAAGGGATTTTTTTTGCAGCTGTATTTTTGTTAGGCGTATTTCACAAACAATTTGTTTCTCAGTAGAATGCATACATAATGGAATTTCTGCCCTTAAACAAGCTCAAGTAAGAGGTTCTACTACCCTCCTGCTCTTTCCTTTCAGGCCTTAACTGGCAGATGGTCAAGAGGATGTTTATAGTAATAGAGGATGTTTATTAACCAACTTTCATTGGTTAGAGAAGCTGGTGCCTTAATAAAAACATTTGACAATGCTTTTTAGCGACTGAAGTACTCGAAATGCATTCAAATAATTGTTTTAAAAATACTTTGGAAATACTGATCCTAAATTCACATGTGCAAAGGTGCTTTCTTATGCTATATTTTTGTGGGTCTAAATCCCCAAAATACAACCTTCTTTTCATCTCTGTCATATTTAAACATTCCTTTAATTCACAGCAAGTTCCAACAACTCTTATGGAGTAACTTCCAGCGACTCATAGGTTTAAGAATCAAACACTTAAGAATTCCTAGTTATCCTCAGACTTCAATTTTGATTAAACATCCTCTTCTTTTTCCCAAACTTTCACCATGTCTTTAACTTATTAATCAGGTCACAATCAGACTTGCATAAAATTTACCCAGATAACCACAGAAACACAAAAACTATGTTAGCATACTGGATTTGTATGGATTACAGAAGACATTGTTCAACTTTACAAGCCAGGACTAATCCATACTCAGTGTGTAACTTCCTTACTGCCTCTTCAAACATTCCTCCTTATCACCTTTTGGGGAAACAAAAATGACGCCACTTCAGAGACATAAATGAGGTAGGCAAACTGAAGGTCAGAGGCACTCCCTGGGCAGCTGTGGCACCCTCAGGGCCTCCCTAAGGCAGCCAACCCACAGCCCAGTACCACACTCCTCCTGGAAGAAGCAGGAACTGCAGAGGGCAGGAGTCACTTCTTCCACTCTCTCAGCCCTTTCATGTTCTGTCATCAATTGCCAGCTGATGACCTGGTGAACCAGATCATGAGAGCCAGCTCAACTGGAATCTGACACATCTTCTCTGGCAGGTTAGCTCTGGCACAAAAAACAATTTCCATTCAAGTCTGCTGAACGCCTCTCAAAATTCCCAGACTAACATGGGAAACTGCAGAGGATTTACAAGGCCTCCGTTTTCTGAGTAAATCCAGACTGGATTAAAATCAGCCAGGGAGCTACAACATGAAATATCTACATTTCTGTATGGCTTTTTCCAAAGCTTCTCTTCCTCTTGAGCATCTTTACTGTGCTATGCCCAGTGCTGCCTAAACCACCAAAGTGAATCTGGTTTTCAAACAAGATCCTCTTCCATCACACCACCAGGGCCTAATGGAGGGCTGTGATCCACATCACTCAGTCAATATAGACCCTGCTAGTTCAGAATCTAGGAAGGCAGTGGTAGTACTGGTTATAAAGGGTAAATAAGCATTTCTCTGATTGAGACAGTGAAATTCATTCACTCCATCCCCATACTTTTTCTTTTAACCAGTAGATTCAGGAAGAAAATTATGTGAACTAAGACTTAGTATACACAAACCTGACCACTCACAAAATGACTGCTCACAAAACTGTCTACTGAACAACTGCCTTTAAAAGAAATTAAACTGCATTTTAGCTCCTGAAACTACCCAGACATCAATAAAATATGTTTGTACATTTTTGTAGTAAGTGTATTAATATATATCTAAAAGGAAAATTCTAAATCACTTCTAAGCTTAATATTACTTCTAAAAAAAAAATATCTATAGAAAGCTATCAAATAATGATACAGGTGACATGTTTAGCAAATTTCAAATTAGACTATAACTATAGTTGTCACACATATACAGCACACTAATTGCAAATACCTAATACAGTTTGCTCTAGGGAACAAATTCATGTTTTTAAAACATGGGAAATCAAAAGCTTATTAAGGATTTTTAATTGTCTGTGACCTACACAAGATAACTAGTATGCTGCTCACCGGGTATCATTCTTACTGATTGAAACACCAGTAATTTCCCTGCAGACCAAAGCAGATCTTATCAAATGACTACTATGCCCTGAAGAGGTCATAAATTAGTAATGGTATGTATGACTTGATACTGTATAAGGGAAGGAAGGAAGGTGGAAAAAGAATACACATTGTATCAATGAATTGCAACTCCTCCGGAACAGTTTGCTTTCTATCACCAGTTTCACCAGCAAAGGACAGGTGAAACAGGCAAATGACTTCCAGGCTCCCCCAGAAAGATACTCAGCTCTTCAAAGAAAGTTTCCGTGCAAGCCACGTCATGTCAGCCCCCGCAGCACATTGAAGACATGATTAGTTCTGAAGTTAGAGACAGCAAGTTGCATCTTTTAAAGACTGTCTTGGTTTTACACAGGAAACCAAATATCTGTACCTTTAAAGCCTTGTGAAACAAAGAACTGAGAGCACAGCTACAACAGCAATACAGATACACAAGGTCACCTTGTACTGTATCAGAGATACAGAAATCTGAAATACCTTCCATGGATCAAAATACATACTCCTGCATTCTCTTACTCCAATGTTAGGTGCTCATGGCTCCTTATTCCAGCACAGCTGGCCAGGACAGAGGACTGGATTCCAGGAAACAGGCAGGGATTGTATATCACTCAGGTAGAAGGGACACCTTGGGGCACACTAAGAGAACTAGTTTTGAAAAGAGAACTACTTGAAAGAAGTCATGTCAGAAACAGGGCATTAAAAGATGTACAGAATGTCACCACTGTGACAGAAGTTAAACATCCCAAGTAATCAAGAGAAAAAAGAAAAAAAAAGTTTCTTTTAGATGCAAAGGCTATGGCACATACAAAACAAACTGATCCCCAATTTTTTTTGTCTTTTTCCTGTTTCATTCCTTTCACCTCTAACCTTTTCCCAAATGTTTCATATCCAGTGCTTGCTGATGAAACACCATTTGCTTTATTCTGATGTCAAGGCAAGAAATGCAGAGAGTTAGTGTCAAGGGCCTGTGTGGAGCACGAGAAGATACCAGATGAGCTCTGTAAACTCAAATATAAACATTGCAAAGGAGATCCACGTATGCTGCGCTGGTTGCTTGCTGTTGGCAAGCTTGCTCCTCTTGCCAAGCCAAAGGTTGCAGCTCAGCCGTGGTCTCAGTTCTTGCTGGAGGTGAAGCACTCAGTACAACTTGCAGGAACAACATTAAATTCACTGTTCTGGAACAATGATGTTTCACTCAGACACCTTTTGTTTACATTTGTAAACCCATGTATAGAAATATTTACACACAATATGCTGACAAGTCAGTCCAGAAATAGCGGATTATTTCCAGTTCCGATTCTGTAGACATTTCATTCACAGCTCACATTTGTGCCCATGGCTATTCCACGTGGCCATTGCTGCACAAATCCATTTAAACCAACCAAGCTATTCTCACCACCTTTCAGACTACATGTTGGTCAACTACCAGTTCACCACTGAAAAAGCCAGGTTTCTTCCTACATTCTTTTATTTCTGAGATACAAAGAAATTACTTAAAAATAAAAGTGCTTTTCTCTAATCGCCTTGCCCCCTCTTTTTTTTTTCTTTCATGCAACCAAATTTTCATTACATAGACTTAAATCCATGTTCATATCTAGTTTTATCACATTTCCTCAAATGTAAATAAAACATACTATGCATCTTCCTTTTTACCTACAGAATAAAATAGAAACAGTAAGAAAGTGACTGATTTCTGAAGGGCACTGCAGGACACGGTTGCAGCTCATTTATAGATTCCTTTTGGGAAGGTGGAAGAAGGGAAATAATTGTTTAAATTCTCATGAAATCCAAACAGTTTGACTCAAATACGTGCATTAATACAGGCATTACTGACAAAGTAAGGAGAAAGGCTAAATATCAGCAAAAAGTGAAATTACACAATATTATTTTGTTATCAGGCTGATTATGTCATTTTCATCTTTAATCAGAAATCATATTAATTCAAAATGCATCCTTCTGCCGTGCAGATAAAACCAATAATATTCCTAATCTTGAGCTCCAAACAAAAAGGCATTAGATGAGCCGGTGATCTTGGTCTTTCCTCTCACAAGCTAAACAAAAAAATACTAAAACTACAACTAAATATTAAATCATAACAGTAAACACTGGATTTAGTGGACTTTGCAAGCAACCATAGCCTGATGTCAGATCTTGAGAGCTGACAAGAAATAATCATAAAACATATAAACATATTAATGTCCACAAGAGTTGAAAAACGAAAGAAGCAAGTATTATTTCTAATTAGGCAGAGATAACTGGGGACTCTGGTAAACAAGGTAGTTAAAAACTAGACTTACAACCAACTTAACATGGAATTCTAATTATGTTGACTAGTACAAGCAAAGTAGGCATGTCAGCCTCCCTGGTTTCAGACATCTGCAGGAAGACAAGGGGTTCATTAACCAAAATACTTTAGTTGTATAAGACTGCTATCCAGACCTCTGGAGCTTTCCACCTACCATCCTGATTTTGCCACTATCCACCAAGCCGCTGAAGTGAATATTGCCATGGAAGCCAAGCAGGAGTACCTTAAACATAACATAAGAAAGAGGCAAGAAAGGCAAAGAAACAATTCTGCAAACCAAGCTCAAGGAAGAAAATCTTATCAGGTCTCAAGGGGGCTGCTGGAGTTTAAAGATCAAATATTTTGGTACACTGGAATGTTTCCACAAACACCTTGCTTTGGAAACAAGTGTCTGACCTTTCTTTGCCTACACCAACTCATAACCTGCTACATGCTGTGACCTTAAGAGGCACTCTGAGCTCAGAGAAGAGAGGACAAGTCTGGAAAAAGCAGGTTCAACTGGAGCAAGCTGAGAAACAGCAAATTCCTTCTCTGTGTACTATGTAAGACTAAAGGCAACAAAATTATAGATAAGTTCTCCTGCTTTTAAGGAAGTGTTCATAAAAGGTACATAGCAAGAAACAATAACTACTTCATAAAGACCTTTATAAAAGGCAATATTTCCATGTCTTGTGGAAAAGGATTTGCACTATGAGAGGCAAAACAACAAGAGTTGCACAGCGTTCAATATCTGAACAGAAAATTAAAGGTTCTTTTAGGGTTTTGGCTTTTGTGGCTGGGAGAACTGGTCACTCAGCTTATGCAAGATTAAAATGAAATAAGAGCCTCGGGTACAGATAACCTCATAACATCCTTGCTTTGCAACAGTGGAAGCCAGTGCCACAAGAGGCTTGCCATTGTTCTTCACAGTCTCATTGATGCCTCAAAAGCTGAACAGAACAAGCTGCTAACAGTTTTCAAGCTGGCTTCCTTAATCGCAACATATTCAGGTAATTTTTCATTGCTGAAACTTTAGGCAATAATGCTACTACTACTTTATAACATAATACAATGAGAATTTTTTAAAAGAGCAGTCACCCCAAATGCTTGAGTAATTTTACTTACAGGAATACTCATGCTGAAGTTAACTGGACTGCTCACAGGTTAAGTGCCCTCACGTTGCTACAGCTGTGAACTAACTCAATCCACACAGCAGGTAACTCTTAGGGGGAAAACCCACTTTCACTAACTTCTTCATAATCTTAAAATAAGTCAGTTGGGGAAAAAGAAAAAAATCCAAAATGGAACAGATCCTGGCAATATCCCATCTGCTCATCCATTAGTCTTGCACAAATTAACTCATTCATTATCAGCAAATTTTAAAAGATGACCTCAAAATTATCATACTATCATTACATGTAAAACACATCCCAGACCCATCAAAACAAATACTTACAAATCAGACAACAATGTATATATACATATCCAACTTGAGAAAATCCTCATCAAGTTTTATTTCGCAAACCTGGTCTCAGATGTTGTCTGGAGCACACCCTTAACACATTCACTCATTCTTAATACACCGTACTAATTATTCCTGGCTTGTAATTCTAGCTAAGCTTTGCTGCTGACTCTGATAATAAAAGTAATATTTCCGCTAAGCTACAAATCAGAATATATTTTTAGAATAGATTAATTCTTTTTCTTTTTTGGCCAAATAAAAGTATCTTTGCTTTTGATAAGCCCTAAATAATTATAATATTATCAAATATTAGGAATTTGGAATGACTTCCAGATACTCTGCTGAAGAAATACTACCTGAGGAAAAAGGCCACCGTTTCATAGCTAGAAATCAGTCAAACAATTCAGCTACATGAGTTCTTCCTGTTTTCTCCACCTTTACTTACATTGTACTAACACAATGGTATTCAGTCACACACAACAAGAAGTGGGATCAGAGGCAAAGCCAAAAGCATACTTGCAAGAAAAAGAAAGTCACATTCACCAAAATAACTATTTCAGGTAAACAGCAATGCATCAAAAGGTATGCAAGGAATAAAAGAAAGGCAGCTGCACTGCAATATTTTTTCTGCATTACCAACATGATGGAATATATAATGACCCATTCCCTCAGTACCAATGAGCTCTGTATAATACATAAAAAATATTCACAGGATATCCCAATTCTGTAAGCAGGCAGAGATTGCATAAGTTTTCTATAGAAATTTATGTTCTGTAGTACAATTCAAAACTGTGGCTCTACTGGAAAATATTATCTATAGGAAGACACTTTGAGCATAAAACTTACTTTTCAATTCTTTATGCTCTTTTGTTAAACCAAAGCAAGAATGCCAAAGTCTGTTTTGACTTGAAGGTGTATTTTCAATACAATCTGCCTTCAATTTCTTCAAATGAGAAATGCAATACACTGATTCCAGTTACTTCATTTAAAACACTGGTGAAAAACACAGTCCCAATCTTAATTCAAAAAACCCATATCTCAGGCATATCGTTTTGTTTTTCCCTTATAAGCATAAGGTTTTGGCAAAAAAAAAATACTAGTAAGTAAACAAATTGTAAATTAAAAATTTACAGTGCAGTCCAGGGAAAACACCACCACACCCTGTCTAAGAAACAGCTTATGGTGGGTTTTTCATGGGAGGCTAAAACCTCTTAACTTGTTTTGCCAATCAAATAGAGCTCTTTTATAACTGTTAACCAACAAAGAAAGGAACATCCCTTTTCCATCCAAATCTCTCCTGGCTGACCTTAGAAATCCAGTAGTTATACCAGTCCAAATGAGCACTGAGCCTTTTTGTGTGAAAACAACTTCTGCATGCTTCTCAAATGAGATGCAGTTTATCAATAAACAGCTCCTTTTCAGTGATGTCAAACTGCTACTGATGCCAGGTGTGTATGTTCAGACACAAGTACTGGTCCACAGTTTTGCTAATAGTCTCAGCAGGATCACCAGGGCAGCTATTTGCTCTGGCTCACGTATGCTCAGCTGCACCTCTCCCTCTTCCCTCCCAGCTGGCAGCTACACCCAGCCCTGTATAAACAAGATTCAGCTAAATGTCACCCTAGTTAATATTCTGAAGTTTGGGCTTGCTTTTTTGTTTCGGGATATTTTATCCTGGTAATTGATTCCAGACTTTCCATTTGTACAAGATAACTACAGTTTCCTTTTCAGTCCTGTGATCAAGGCAGCTAAGAGTACAAACAGATGAGCTGAGAGATAATTCTTCTATTCTAAGATAAACTAATGAAACATCATGAGTAGGAGTTATAAACCCCAGATACTCCCTCTGCATACACCCTGGGTGTGTCCATCACATCAATCAGACCTGGCACTCCCTATGGTTGCAGTTCCAATTCACGAGCAAAATTGCTGCGGTTGGACAGAAATTAAGAAATAGAGACTGCAATGCTCATTTTTCTCATGTGACCCTTGCTTTGTAGCAAGATGGAGCTGTAGGATATGGTGTGTGAGTGCTCCTAATAACTGCACCAGAAGAAATTCCTTCCAGTACACTCCAGAAATGGAACATGCAAGACACGGATCTGATACCGGTTTTGTATTTTCAGACCCTGTTTTTCAAATAACCAGTATTTCAGTGAACTCATACCCCATCCACTTAGCATGGAACCTATTTAGTAGGTTTTAGAGTAAACAGTTGAGTCACTGAAATCATCACATTCCTTGAGATATTGTGCATTCCAGACTCCCTTCCTGTCCATGAGAAAAAAAGCAAACAAGTCAAAGAGATGAATAAATATAACTCAGACCAAAAATAAATCCCGGCCCAAATATTCAGCGCCTGTATTTCACTCTCCTTCTAAAGAGGATCTCTCTCAAAATGGAGATTTAAATAAATATTAAAAGATAACTGCTGTGGTCATTCTAACATCCTTTACATCAGAATACTTAAATCGCTACATATATGAGAATACTAATGATCAAACTACAACAACACAGATAATGGAACTAAGCCAATAGATTTGAATCATGATAACCCAAAAAGCAGACAAGTTAATGCTAAACAGTTTGAAGCCTTTAATTTCATATTCTTTCCATCCTATCATAATATGGATGCTCCTGTATCATTCATGGTTTTGCCCCCAATTCTCAGAAATCACGCTTTTCTTCACTTCGGAGTAACCTATGTGTGACCTTATTTTGTTCACAGTCACAACCTTATGACCATTCTGCTGCACTGCTGTAGATTTCCTTCTCCTTTGGGCATTTCTGCTCCCCTCTGAAGAGGCCTTACACAGAGCACCAAGTAAACTTACTCCTGCCCCTGCTATTGGATTGTTTTATCCCTTGTAACAATGAGTAAGAGAGAACACACACCTAGAGAAAAAATGCACATGTAGACTGCAGAGGAAACAATAACAACATTCACTGAAGAACAGAATTACAAAATGCTCAGAAACTACAGAACTCTTCTAGAAAAATATCTACAATTAGCTACTCTAAGGTATAAAAACAAGCTGGGTTTGGAGATACTAAAGCAAAGGGACAGAGTTTCTGTGGTTTGGTCCTGAAGACCTTAACACACCATACAGCTTTAGTTGTCTGAACACAATACTTCCCAAAACTGTCAGTAAGCCACCAGGTCAGTCTAGCCCACAGTCCCAGCACAGATGTAAATGTTTGAGCATTTAGCCCACAAATAATTAGTCTGTAGACAAAGCAGGCAGCCCATCAATAACAAAAACAAGCCAAAATATTCTGAAGTGCAAGTGTACAAAGGTAAGTTTCCACAAGAGATGGGAATGCTGTAACAAGGGTATTACGTGTCAGCCCTTCACAAGAGACCAAACATTTTCATATGCAACTGCTCTTATTTGCACTTCAGACCGAGATTTCTGAATATTTCCTAGAAATAAATTTTGCCAAAATGGGAGATCCAACAACACCTTTATTTCAAAGGTCCATCATATTTTCCATCTTAACTGAAAAACTGAGAAGAACCCTCTAGAACTAACACACATTTTCTTAAGGAGAAACAAAACTAAATCGCACTTTTTTTAATGGTTTATCCAGCACCAATAAAAAGGACTTCAGGAAGTCTTCACAGTAAAATCTCATTGAAAAGAGAGAAGAATTGACAGTTTTGAGAAATGCCACATTTGGAAAATGATAAAGCCTCTCTTATAATGGGAGGCATGGGGATAAAACAAACTGAGGACTATTTTAAATTTCAGACATCCCGTTTTTCTGAAAAAAAATATAATATCAAACAGATAGTGTTACCTACTATATGATCAATTAAGTTAGATATTTAATTATCAGAAAAACTTCTTTAATTTTTCTGTCTACATCTCTGGCTTCCAAAAACACAGAAATAGATGGGACTGCAGTGCCCAGTAGTACAAGCTTAACAAATCTATGGAATGTGGACTGTAAAAACTTTTGCAGTACCAAACTAAAAGAGCTTTGCCATAGTCACTTTTAAAAGAAAAGCTCTAGAATTGAGGTAAAGATATGATTAAAGCTTCTTGGTTATAGATAGTCAGGTTCTTTCACCTTGTAGTCAAGGCCTGAATCCAGGCTTGGACACCCACGTGTGGTCACACAGGAGATCTGCTCGCTCTCATTACTTAAGTTTCAAAGTTTCAGAGCCCCACATGTTTCCTGAACTACTATTTTTCCCACAATATTAGGTAATAACGCCCTAAAACTACTAACATTAAATTTACTGCCAAATTTACTGTTCCTCAGCTCAACAACTTCCTTTTTCTTGGAATATCTCTTGGCTGTTACCATTGACAAGGTCACACACAGCTCTGCAATCTAGACAGGCTTTACTGTTCTCTGTTGCAAATGATACAAAATCTTTACTATTCTCCTCTGCTGCAAGGGCCCAGTTTACACACAAGAATAGCAGCAAACATGAAGAACTGGACAACTTTTAGCATTAGGCTGAAGTTAAGAATGGTATTGAGCTGGGGCAATCTTCAACCTGAGCATTACAAAAATCAAAGAACTGCAGAACAGTTCTAAAATTTACGGGGAGTCCTTTTCTTCTAAGCAGCAGACAACCCCTACTGGGCAGGAACATCTACCAGTCTAGTCATTCCTCAACAAAGTATAACCCCCAAAGAAAGAAGCATGACCTACTAAAATTTGTCTCAACAGAGCACTTCGCTGGGACACAAGAAAGAAGACAATTACTGGGAGTTCACAGCTGGAATGCCGTGGTTTTCCACATTCCTCATCTCCAGCAGTGTTCAATATGCTCTGACCAGCAGCCCAGAACACAAACTTAGCAACTTAATATTGCTCAAGGGCCCCTTTTGTTTTGTAAAGAAAAGCATACTACTAGAAAAATCAAGACAAATAGATGTTCTTTTTTCATTTATTTGAATAGTAAGCATTCCTGCCTTCCTGCAACTACTAAATTAATACTGGGGGCAATCATCCAACAAATAACATGGACAGTGATTCTTTCCAGATAAGTATGCTTAGATCAAAGCTGAGGAAACATTAAGTGAATAATTAGGCATATGCTTTTTGACATAAGCACTGTTACTTTGACTGGCTGCTCCTTCTTTCATTAGAAGAAAGACAAGCATCCAGGAAAGTCTGTAGATGTGGGAAGATATTAAGTATCAAAGTAAAAGGGGAAACAGGACTAGTAAATTGGGCAATTGTGAATAAAATAAAATATAGCCTGCATTTTCATATACCATCATAAGTAAAAAGTATTTTCATAACAAATAACACATACATTTTGCCCTACAAAAAATGAGAATCCCAACAAGCAATACCACAAGAGGTCCAGTGCTATTCAGTTCTCATAGTCCCCAAGTATCCACTAGTCTTCATTACTCATACAGAACCAAAATGCCAAAATGAATACAGAACAGCTTGTTTCCTGGATTGGACAGTAACATGGAAAACACAGCTACAGGATGCCTACAGAGTCCATAGGAACTTCACCCCTGGCATCAGTCATTACTTTCTGGGAAAAAATCCTGAGCTTTTTAATCTGTGTCCCGATGAACTTCATCATTGCACTTGACTACATGACTATTACTGCCCTTTCAAATCACTATCCTTTTAACATCTTAAACATACTTATGTCCACATGAGAGATATATATTTTAAATAAGCCAAATCTTTCTTTATACTAGCCAGATTATGAGTAAACACGTGTAATTATACTTAATAACCCACTTGATTTTCTTCTATCAACACTTGGAAAAATAGAAATTCAACCAAAGCTGTCATAAATTTATTGCTACAATCATTAGTTTTAAGTTTTACTCTATCAATGGGTTTTCTTAGCTTCAAGTTACTGCATTTACTAACAGATACTGTCTTCATTAGACAACACCAGCATACATCCAAAAAGCAAAACCAGCATTAGATACAATTTAATTAATATAAAGTGTTGATCAAGATATAAACAGACAAAAAGAAAATCTAGACTTATTATCATAACTAATTAGAAAAGCAACCATTCCTAATTAATTTTCTCCCCTTTTACTGCAAGACAGAACAACACCAAAACAGTTCTGGAAAGGTAACTTCTGCAGTAAAACTTTATGCCAAATGGGCACCCTGCTCCAGTGCCAAATCAAAGTACTACTTCGAGATGCACCTATGAATAAAACTCTCTCTTTGCCTTGATGTGTCACATTTACTATGACCATATACTTCAGCTCTAAGCCACACAAAACTGCATTCAAACTGAAAATTCATAGGAACAGCCCGTCCCAAAAGATAAAGAGGTTTTGACAGTATTTGACAGTATTTGCACTTCCTCTTAGATCAGATCAATGTGGTTGCTCTCAAATCTGAAAAAAGTCTTGCAGCTGAATGAGAGAGTTGACTGGTTTTTTCCCCCTACGCCTAATACCAGGAAGAAAGTGTCTATTCCAGCTTGTGTAAGTTTTCTCCAAACAATTAAAATCCCAGTAAAATTTTAATTATATTGCATTTTGAACTTAAAATCAAGTACAGGACGTTGGAACTAAATGATCTTTAAGGTCCCTTCCTGTTGCCACATAAGCCAGACTTGCTTCTGGGATGTTTTGAGAATCGGGGAGAAGTCTCCATAACAATAGAGATGTTTATAGAATTTAGCCAATGTATGGTAGGTGTCTTATCAGTGTACCTTGGATGTTTTGGACAGATGTTTTGTCTGAAGCTGCTGCCTGCTGTCTGCCTGTCAGCATGTATTGCTCTCTCTTCATATAGATCTTAATAAATAATTATATTTAGCCTTCTGATTAATGGAGTCTATATAGCCTGGTCCAGCATGAACTCTCCAACGACACCTTCCAACTCAAATCATTCTACAATTCTGCTTATAAATCAAGAAAGACAACCTTTTAAAGAATCACTGCATTAATAAAACCTGTACTAGCACAACTCATCTCTGGGTAGGCAGAAGAATATTTTATGGAAAGGTATCTAATTCATGTTGCTTTTTTTTTTTTTTTTAAACTTTGGAGATACTATATATATATGTGTGTATATATATATATATATATATCTATCTCTATATATATCTATATCTTTATCATAGAATAAAGAAAAAAGCAAAAATTCCTCTCTCCCCTTTAGTCCTTAGAACAGGACACACAGCCAGAGAGGGCTGTGCCACTAGACAGAAGCATTTTGCCTTCTAGCAAGAAAACAACAGAAAGTAAAGTCATGTGAGATTTGGAAGAGTATCCATTCTGAGGATCCTAAGAGCACAACTATGGTGTTCTTTCTTTATGGAGCTGGAACAGAATACCTGAAGAGAGACAGGACAGTCATCAGAAAGATTTAGAAGTAATTGCAATTTCAGAAGTGGAAAGGTACATGGGAGATTTTTAAAACAGGAAAAGCACTTCTGAAAAGGAAATGCTCCCCCATCATCTGTGATTTACAGCACATTCAGCTTACCTTTATAAGGCTACCTGTTTTGAAGAGATACTAGAAATAAGAAATCCTCTACTGGGTGTCCTCTTATACATCCAGAGAATGGTACAGCCATCCTAACCAAAACTCACAGTAAAGCAGATGCTCTTAGCCCTCAGGAGCAGCACAGAATTTCCCCTTCTATTTCATGCATCAATTATTACCTCTCTCCCTCTCCATGGCACAGCCATTTATGACCTGAACATAGGGCATGTTTGGATTTAAAAGGCTCTTGTGCTGAAGGCTCATGAGAAAAATGGTTTATATTATCTCTTAAAGTTTCAAATCACTTCTTCCAGCACCAAGTTAACACCACTGATTCACCTTTTTAAAATATATAACGTTATTTTCAAGTCTCAAATTAGTAAAACCGAAGAGTTTTACAAAGTTAGTTTTACTAGATAAACCCTTTTTCCATGGGTATAAGAGCAAAATACATTAAATGGCCATTCCACTTGGCATTTCTATCTTCACCTTGACCATTAAAGCACAGAATAGAAAGAACAAGGGTGACACATTCCTTGAGAATAATCTTTTTATGGGAGTTTTGGTTCAATTAAGGATTTCCTTCATGCATTCTATTTCTACAAATACAAGAATGGGGGCTGAAGAGCCAGTTAATCTTATTTCTTCCAGGTATCAGCTGAAATGAGGGGCAAGATTTGCTTTCAGCTTTGTGCAGCTTGCAGGTCCAGCCCCAAGAGAGGCTTGGCTATTACTCAAACCCACCCATCGGCACTGACGTGCCCAACTACCCCTCAATGTGTCAATGAAGTACAAGAAATGCATTATGCAGTCACACAGGCAAACACCAGGAGAAGGATGTGTGTATGAATAAATATAGCACATCACAATTCTCTCTTCTGGTGAGCTACAAATTCTCATGGAAAAAGTTATGCTGCCTGACTGTCAAAATGCAGTCTGTCTTCAGCCAGTCGGGTGGTAAAGTAATGCTCTGACACCCCATACCACACAGATTTTTCGCAAGGCCTACAAGGGTTATGTCTGAAGAGTCGCAGAGCAATTAAGTAATGCGAACACCATGCTCAGGAACAATAGCTACATGAAATACAGATTGTAGCATAAAAACACTCAGGTGGGAGGTTTTTTTTTGTGAAACACAGTATTTGGATTTCTGGAATAAGAGTATCAAAATGCTCCTTTAAAGGACATGAAAATTCCCCGGGATTGTGATTTTAGAGCACACACAGTAAAAATTAAACACCATTAAATACTCCTATTACCACAGTGCATAGCAAATTAAATTAAAATAGGACCTACTTTGTATTAGGTGCAGCAAAAAACAAAGCCAGCTCCTGAGATAATTACCTAAACTACTTGTCATACTGCAAGCATTGGGCAATTAATATTGAAACTGTGTTACCTCTGCCAGAGGGAAAGATGCCATATAGTTAAGGATGTACAAGTTCATCTTCTATTGTGCAATCCCTGTTTGGATTGCTTGTTTCTATCTGATCTGCACGAATTCTATGAAGTTATTTAATTAAGCAGTATGCAAATCACCATGTTTCAGTTGGGTTAATATCTTGCAGTCAGAACCAAGGAATTCGTCGTCTCCCTAGTAACACACACCTGATGCAGAAAAGACTCAGGCACGGAAACACAGGCAGGCAAAAGCAATTTCTGGAAGCAACTTTAAAAATACCTCACTTCCTACTAGCAGAGGAAATCTGCTCCAAATGACTAAACTCACAGCCTGAGGCTTTTAAGCCTAATCCTATCACATTCAGAAGTGCTTTTTACCAATCTTAAGCCAAATACCGCAGGCATCCTTGTCTGGCAATAGTAAAAACAACTTAAACCAACTCTGTAATGAGATTGGGGACAGTGTTAGTGAGGAAGCTACCCAGGCTAGCTCGAGGTAACCCCGAGAGCTCCCTCAGCACACTGTGACCTGGTGGTCCTCAGCAGCGCTGCCCAAACGGACCATGCTGCAGGACAGTGCCATCCTCTGCCCCGGCTTAACTATGATGTTAAGCATCACTGCAGCTCCAACTCACAACCCCACATCCATACCAGAAGCAGTAATTTACCTCACTTCCCACTTGAGGATGACTCCTGGATAAATGCCAATAAATACTGCTGCTAACATTCAGACAGAACATTCGAGTCCTTAACGTTTCCAGACTTTATCTAACATTAATTGAGGACGGGGAGGGAAACAGGCAACTCAGCCCAGGGCCACCATGAGCTCAAATGCCAAGCAACTCCTTGTGCCCCCTGAAGATGAACTCCTTCAAAGCTAATGACACCCCAGGAAAGATGCATCAGGACTGCAGCACATTCGACACAGCCAGCAGCCTGCAGAAGTGACAGCACCTGCTTCTAGACATGAAGTTTGAAAAAGAACAGGAACAAGAAATACAGAAAAATGTCAAATGGTTTCTGCCTTGTTGTTGTGAAGCCTCGCACTGGAGTGGCACGGGTTCCTTGTAAACAAGCTCCCAAGCAAAACAGATGTTGCTACGGGGTTTTTTTTAATAGGCAAATCTCTCACCTTTAATCAGTTACAACAGATCTTCTAATCAAACTCTGTCCTAATACTCAAAAATTGAGCTTTTTTGTTTTCAGGGAACAAGAGAGATTCTTTCATCATCCAGCCAATTAACAGAGCTGTGTTTTTTTCTTCGAAAGACAAAAAAAAAAAAAAAAAAAAAAAAAAAAAAAAAAAAAAAAAAAAAAAAAAAAAAAAAAAGAAAAAAAATTTCTGTCCCAACAACTGGCATACAATTTCTCAGCAATACTCTCTCAATTCAACTCTATTATTCCATCTCACGTGTGGTGGAGTTTCCCCATAAAGGGTCCAGCAGAATATCTGTGAAAGGCAAAATATTGATTACGATCACCATTTATGATGTGAAAAATTAGCTGTCAGAAGAACATCTAATGAATTTGTTCTACAAACTCAAGAAACATGCTCCTTGCCAATTCCAATAATCTGAGTATTTACAACCTCCTAAAATTATCCCAAGGGCCAAATTATTTTATAAGATTAATTATTGAAAAATCACAGAGAACCAATTTTATATACATGCAAGAGTTATAAAGCATGTTTTCTTCCTTCTACTATAAGTAGCAGCTGTCCTATTTATCTTTCAGGCTTTTTACTACACACTGGGACTGTTTACACACAAACTCTGACAGAACGGGAGAATTCATTTTTAGGAGACTTAAAATAAATAAAAAAACCTGAAAAGCTATGTATTTTAACAGTTTCAGATAAGCATCAGAAAATAACATTTTAAAACAACTATATAAAACTTCAAAACATTGAAGTTATAAAACACAATGATGTTACTCATAAACACTGATGGCTAATTCCATTTAACTAGAGAAAGAGCAGTTACCATTTGGGAGAATAGCAGATTAATCTACACTTTTAAAAAGTCATTCTTTAAACTTTCAAATACTTATATTTCATCTCTACAAAGACTTCCTCCTACTTGTTGCTGTCTCACACACAGGCCCCACTGCCTGCAAACAAGACACACAAAAATCACACCTAGCTGGCAGTCATTTGGCCAAGTGATAAGCAAAGAAAATCCTGGTGAAAGAGTTTAATGGCTGTACTGCTGCACCTCAGTTAAGCAAAATACTCTACTGGCGCCAGTACCATGAAGGTAGGTGGCATTTCCTTATTTCCCCATTTGCTGCATTATACATATATATACATATATATATATATATATATATTAGTGAGATCTAGCAATATTTAGACAGTTGTTAACCACAATAACTGAAAAAAGTAAAGCTAACACTAGATCCCTCAGTTTTCAAGCACCTGTTGTGAGAGAGCTGTAATTCCCTCCTCTCAGTGCTTCAGCAATCCTTTCCACCACCCTTTCTTGAAGAAGACATTTTAAAAAAACAAGCTGAATGCAATATCATCAGTTAAATACACACACCTGGCCCCCAAACAGATGAAGTCAGATTAATCATAGCCACATTACCCAACAGTTTGCTATCACCACAAGCCATAACCTGACAGACAACTCATTTCCTCTCCACCCCATCTTTTTGGGTTATCTTTTCACCGGCCCCAGCTAACTTGCAGAGAGTCAAGTCAGACACAGACTAACATCATGAGAAAGATGAGATAGGGAGCAGTAGTCATGGCAGGGTTTTCTAATTCCCTCATCATGCAGTTTGATAGGAAATAGATCAATACTGGCTTCTTGGATATCACCAAAAAGTCAACCTGACAGACTCCAAAAAACTCATAACATATAAAAGAAAAGGGAACCAACATATACAATGCTTACACATGCAGGGCTCAAAAATACATTTACCAACAAGCAAGCAGCAATGGTTTGCAAAGCAGATACGTAAAACTGCACAAGCCCAACTTTCAGACTTGGGTTGGTGATTTTTTTTTAGTCATCTTTAGAAAGAGAAAGTTTGAGTTATTTTCAGGGGTCACAACGTTTTCCACACTGAGTCTTGGGCTTTTGTTCTGATAGGAGCTTCAGTTGACTGGCTTGCAGTTTAATTAAGAGACGTGCATTTTAAAGAAGATAACATTAACAATAACTTCTTATTTCAAAACATTGCAAAAGACTACTGGACCGAATAAAAAGAATTAACAAACTTTTCAAATGGGCCCCAAGAAAGTATTTCAACAGTGAAGAGGAAAACCAACACACTAAAATTATACCAATACTAACCTTCTTTTTCATGATGATGATCTAATTTTTCCCTGTTAACATGTAACAAATATTTCTTTTTTTTTTTTTTAAGCCCATCTAGCATATTTTGGTAGACATGAATTCTGTTCTATGAAACAACTCAAGTTTACAAGGAAGCACATCTCTCAGTACAAACAATTCCATTTAAAATCTGATGACTTCTCATCATTACACCAGAAGCGTTAAACCATCTGTTGCATCCCACTGCTTTTGTTCCCTGGCTGTAGAGCACTGACCACCACTGTCCTAACTTAAGTTTATGGTCTTTTACCAAGCAGTCAAAACACAGAATTCTTTTCTGCTACCATTTTAATCAAACATGTTGGTTGTGTTGACCTCCATTAAAGGGACAAACTGCAACTATTCCAAAAGAGATTTCACTGTTGAGTTGCTAAGACTGAATAATTTTGTATGATATTCTATTTTCTGACCTTTGTCTTGCTTCTGCCTAACCTGGACTTGCCCATCCAAAAATAACTGCAATTCATTTGTTTCCAGTGTGATACACAATCCCTTTGGTATGCAAACATCAGTTAGACTGAAGCAATCTTGAATATGTTAGCTGACAAAACTCAACACTGAAATTACAGCACTGTATCTCTGTTGGCTAACTAAACCAAGCTTATATGAATTTTTCCTTTGTCTGTTTCCCAGAAAATGAAAAAAAACATGGAGCAAGAAAGCCAAGAACTAAAATGTAAATGAACAGGCTGCTACAAGTTTTAATTTCACACAATTTATTCCTGTTACAGTTTAAAAACTAGCAAGAGTCAGGAAGAAGGCAAAAAACTAATCCAATGAAACTAAGTGACAAAACTCTGATTGTCTCTTGGCCAACAGCCTCTGAACTTTGGCACTAACAACTGTACAGTGACTGGAAATATAAGTTAGTAGCTGCTGTTGGTCTGTGTATTAAACAATTCCAATATATTCAGCCAATTCTTTCATCAAGAATTAATACTCCTTTTTTTTTTCTGTAATTATGTACATATTGTCCTGCCATTAAACAAGATTTTCTTACTTTAGCGGGCCTATATATTTTCACAGCAAAGCAATCCCTGCATTTCAATTCCAGCAGGAATAGATTGTGTCCATCACAGATTAATGTACTGATCATTTCAAGAAAAACTAGTCCTATGTCCTACTGAAACACAGAATAAATTTTAAATGGATCAAAATGTGAATCTACCCTTGAATTTCACCTTCAATTGAGAGAAATACACCCTCCTAACTCTTTAACCAGGCAGGCAATAACACAGAAGAAAGAACAGGTCTTGGCACTCCATTACTAATATAAATGGACAGGTTTTAAGGAAGGTTTGAAGTTCATTAGAGAAAAATGACCCTGTTGTTGCTGCTGCCCTTTTGTCAAAAGCTGAAAGACAGACATTCCAAACAAAGCTTGCTTAACAACAGCCCAAGCCATACCTTTACAGTCTCATTTACCTCTGTTTTCCTCATACTCTTCTTTTTGTTGCAATTTCCATTTAATTTTTTGCATTTACTTGAAAATTTCTTGTTCCACCTTTTTTTTTTCCTTTGGTACGAGACATGTTCACTGCACATTCTAGGTATTGCAACTTACATATTCCAAACAAACACAAAGGTGTCTTTCATACTACAAAAACCTGCAAAAATATTTCCAGATACCTAAAATATGGAGTCTTTGGGGAAAAAAGCATAGCAGTATTGCTTCCAGCTAAATGGTGTCTCTTTAATGTTAAATTAATTTTTAAAACAATTTTAATTGCTCTGAAGAAAGAATACAGAAAAAAAAAGCCAATTAATCATTTTTATAGACAGAAGTCTAACCCTGTAATTTAGATTTTCTTTAACTAAATCACATCACCAAAATACAATCTATAACTGCCAACTAGCCTCTATAGCCACCTGCAATTCATGCTTAGATTACAGAACTTTAACTTTTATACCCAAACACCCTTGGAAAAAGTTATGAATCTGTGCCACTGTAAGGGAGCTAAACATTTTACAACCAAACCAAAATGCATTTCACTCAGACAATTCTAATGTGCTTCAGAAGAAACCGAAGGGTTTGGTTTTTGGGGGGGTTTCTTTTTTTTCCAAGAGTATAATATACTTTGTTGCTTCGTTTCTACAGTAAATATTAGTATATACTAAGAACACCTCTGAAGAGCCAAGCCTTGTTTTTCTCACAAGTTTCCAACACAACTGTGCTTCCTGATGGTTCTCCTTCATTGCTATTTTTCATTATATTCCAGCATTACTTTTGACAAAAACTGCTAGCATCAGACTAAATGCTTGCTAGCCACCTACATTCAGCTGACACGTTTCTCTGACAGAACTCTTGCCAAGATAAGGACTCCATGGTCAGAACCTTGGTAGAGAAGTTTCTAACTTCCTCCACTGGCTTATTCCTGCAGCATGTTGTTTGCACCTACTGGATTGCTTTTGGTTTTTTGGTTGGGTTTTTTTTTGGGTTTTTTTAATGCAAAAAGTTAGAAACCAGAGTTCCAGAAGAATTTCACCTACTGCTCTTTTTTGGGATGGCCCATTTAAATCAACTGCACTACCCTGGAGGATGAAGGGATGGCAGAGCAGCCATTTCTGGGTCTGCTGCTTTTTCTCTGGCCAGCTTCTTGAGCACAGTGTCCTCGGTCCTCCTAAGCAAGTCTTTCCACTGCACTTCCAACACGTTTCCAACCAAATTTCAAATCTGTCGTGCACAGCTGCCAGAAACACCTCCTCAGATAAACCGCTCAGAAATTATTTTTCTGTTGCAAAAAGAGCTGGGTGCATTTTAAATGCAAAAGCAACTAGAAGAACCTGCAGCCAAGAGGTTACTGGAGGTTGGAAAAAATTGGGGGAAGGAGGATATATAGGGCCCCAAGGTTAAAAACCCATCAGTTTTAGACTTAGAAGGGCAGAATATTGTTCTACAGTGTTATGAAGTTAAATAACCAACACAGAAAACCCTGAAAACTATTTCAGCACTTACTAGTGTCTCTAAAAAAGGAAGGGGAGGAGGAGTTGAAAAGCAGTAATTTTTCATGGACTGAGATGTGAGACACCAAATGTAAATCAAGTAAAAATTAAATATAGGGGAAAAAAAAAAAAGTTCGATTTTTATTTGAAACCAACAAAACAAGCCGAGATAACTAGCCTGAACTATCTACCTTAGACTTTTCCTGCCTCCTGTTTGAAAAAAAGACCTGTTTCTCAATGTTCTGTTATTGATCTGAAAGAGGTACAGACTTAAGAGGAAAACAGCAGAAGAAATTATAATAAAATGTAAAGACAGCATATGAAAAAGATTAGCAAAGTATTTCTTGAAGCATTGTGAAAACTTAAGGCTTTGTTATTTCTCCTCCTACCCTCTATTATTCTATGATATAATCACGTTACATACAGTCATTAATCAAAAGCTTCTCAAAGCTTTTCACAAACAGCTATTTAGGCCTTATAAAAGAACTAGTAATTTCCATCTTTCCAAACAAGACTTACAGACAGGGACCTGATCCAAGACAATGCCATGTCTCAACCAGAACTGGTACATCTACACTGTCATCCCTGCTGTCCTGCCCAGCACCCACCTGGCTGTCCTTAAGGATCTCTTTCTGAAAGCTCTCAAAACATTTACTATATACGTTTAAACATACATTTTAAAACTATTTACCGGACCAATCTAAGTGCAGAAATAGTCGTTCAAATGAGCTGGAGGGCTTCCTTTGTATTACAACCAAAGCATATTACACAAAGCATTCCAATTACACCTAACAACAGTGCTGCTAAAACAATCTCTTCGCCCCAGGAACACACATTAAGCTATGCAGAAACTAAACATGTCACAAAGCACAGAAGCTTCATGTGAAGACAAGATTTCAATCCCTTCCTTTTCCTTAAGGACACACACAATGAAAACATACCCATACAACAAATATAAATCCAAGCTCCATTTCAGCAATATTCTGAGTAATATTTGAGACCTTTAAATGTCACTTCTGACCATTTTATGAACCATTCTAATCAATTAACACTACATAAAAATAGTAACTAGGAACATGAAATCCATCTCCTGGCATGGGAAAACAGTAGGAGACACAAAGGCTGTATTTTGAAAACAAGCTTTCTTCCTTAGACACTATTGTCAGGTCTGCATATAACAAAGCGACCTTGGGTGGCATTGGAAAAAGAACCTATTTAGGGCTGAAAAGAAGAAGGGGGGAAAACTAACCAAACCTCACTGTGCAAATCCAAATCCCAGACAAACTTCTTTGTACCCAGGCAGTGTAGCTGGAGATATTAATATCCCAAACCACTTGCTTTCAGGCAAGGATTTGCTCTTAGTAAACTTGGTCTCACTTCTAAGGAGAGGGTGGGACAAGAGCCAAGCCAGCCTCAGACAGCACTCGCACAATCCCTGCAGCTGAAACAGGAAGATGGGAGGGGGAGCTGTTGGGTGGTGGGATAAGCACAGGCCCTTTTTCAAATGTGCCTTTGGTCTGTCTCAGTATGATGTTTTTATGAGAGTTTGGGAAATTATATTGCCTTGGAATGAACCAACAGGTGTAGACATCTCTCTCACCTGCACAAAGGTATAAAATGAAGAATTGTAGGGTAATGCTAATGAAAGTGTCCAACCAACACTTTAAACCACTTATCATCCTTCCACCTTCAAAAAGCTTCCTGAAGAGAGGCAGAAAGTAGTCTCTAATAAGGCTTTTTATAGACAAACTCCCCTTTTCACTGTTCCATCATGTTTTATAATTTAAAAACCCCACAAGCCTGAAAGTAATTTGCCAGATACTAAACCTAAAATTAAAAGGTGATTTTTTTCTTTATGGTGACCTGACAGAGAAGGTGAACAAACAAATAAAACTTAAAAAAAACCACATAATAAAATTTCCAACATTCATTACATTGTATTCCATGCCATTACTAAATAGGAGCTGAAGACCCAAGGAATACCTTTTATAATCAATCAAAACACAGTTAAAACAGAAGCCGTAAGAAACCCAAAGAAACAGGAAATGTTTATAAACATGGGCATCTCAGAGCAAGCCTAAACATCCAATCCTTACGTCACTCCTCACTGTTCCTTATCTATTCACGGCAGCATCTCCCACAGTACCTGCAGAAAATTCAAACATTCAGTTATGAGTTAGGTCCTACACAAAGGCAAACCTCCTGCCTCCAGTTCCAGAACAGGCAGCAGCTTTGAGAGCAAGCTGTCTGTTATGAATAATTCGGGGGGGAAGCTCCTGGCATCCTGCCACACAGGATCCATCCAACACAGAGGCCAGAAAACCCTGGATACTTTGTTTTTTTGGGGGGGTTTCCAAAAGCCACTTTGGTCTCTTTAGCCCCGTGACAAAAGAACGCTCCGGGTCCTCCTAAACTGAGAGACAAAACTGAATCCATAATGCAACAGTGCATAATTCAACATCAATGACTGAGAACATTTCATTGCCTTTTTTTTTTTCTTTGTTTTTTTGGGGGGGTTTTTTGGGGTTTTTTTTAAACTGTAGAAAAATACATTATATTCAATAATCCAGTTCTGAGCATCTGCACCATCTTCACAGTAACACTCATGTCCGTATTCTGGAAAATTGTTGGGTTTTTTTAAAGATATTAATTTAGAAATCATACTGTTTCTATTTCACCGTTCAGTATCAACCACAAGATTTGATTATCCAAAGAGCTGGACAAACAAACTTTAGCAATTTACTTTAGAAAAAGTAATTTTATGTTTTTTAAATGAATATGAGCACTAAGGGAGACTAAGTCAAGCTCCACTTCATAATTACTCATTTCTATGAACATGTGTTGACATTTTTCAGCATATGGCCACTTTTTCTAAAGGAGAATATGAAGCTAAATTTCACATAAGTGACTTAAACTGTTTCCCAGCACTCGTGCTTTTTAGTTTTATCTCTACCAGACATAGGACTGCAAGATTTCCTGATAACCACCCACTTGGAATGAAGGGATAGAGACACAAATACAGAGATATTCTGCTGTTCTTACTTTCCAAATGAGCATACTTAGTTCCTAAAACAGCTCTACTGAATAGGCAAATAACCTTTTTTTTAAACCACAAACAGGAAAGGAAGAAGACATACATTCAATGTTACACCACAACATTGTTACACCTCGTAGTCCCAGTCACCCAGGGCCCCTACAAAAGGACTCCTTCCCCTACAAGCTGTTTTATCCTCATTACACCTTACTTCCCACAGCTGATGCAGGCCCCTTCTGAACAACCCTCCCACATGCATTTCACAAGTATTGCTAACTGTGCTTACTTCCAGTTTCAGTGCAGCTCTCAATTAAAACCATTTGTAATAAGGAACAGTCCAATAACTCACTATTATCAAACATCTTCATCATAAAATAAAGCATGAGAATATTAAATGCAATACCATTCACAAAAGTGATGAGAAAGGGTGGCAATCCACAAGCGTAAACAACCACGGGACATCCTTCCCATAAGGAAGCCAAGGGACAAACAAGTTACACAATGCATTTTACAGAAAGCAACATTTAGAGAAGGCACAATACAATCAATCTTTTATGGAGTATAGGAAGCAAAACAAAATAACAAACAGGAATATAAAGAAAATAATGAATTCAAGACGCAGAAAATGTTATTTTGAATGCAATTACAATTTCCATGCTACCTTTTTATGTTACTTTGACTTGAATACATCCCTTTAAAAATACAATGTAATCAGCATAAAATAGGAGAGCTTTCATGCAGATATACTGTGCCTATCAGTGCCTATTTTTAAATTAAAAGCTTTTTTAAAAATTTTAATTTCATAGGCCTTGTCAGCCAATAGAGCATTGCCTCACAAATTTTTCTGTATCAAACAAAAAAAAAAAAAAAAAAAACCCAAAAAGAAACCAACTTATCCGAGTTCTCTGCTTTTTGGAAATAGGGACCACATACAGAAAATAAGTTGATGCAACAAAATTGCAAAAAATTGTTTCAATTGTTTTTATAAAGGAGAAAAAGTAAGGAAAAGCAGACAGGCAGGCAAAAAGCGATTCAGAATTGGGAAGCTTTTTAGAAAAGATTTCATTACAGAAACCAATTAGGTTCAATTTTTATATATCTAGATTATTTTATTGTATTAAGATGATATGCAAAAGCAAGTTTCAACACCGCCATTGACAGTGAAATACTGAAATTTCACTACTCCGTTGGAACCATCCCACACTGCACTGACTGACAGAAGCTGCAGTGTCTCAGCCACACCACCTCAATCCTCCCTTGTGTCCAAATCAAGTTGAGTAACTTCACTGATTTGGTTGGGAAGCAAAAATAATCCAAAAAAGTCAAGACCAGAACATCTGTGCGGATCCAGGAGCTTCTATGATTCGCCTATCTGTGCCCATCTATAAGTACTATTGAAAGAAAGGTAAGAATGGTTCAGCAGAAAGAAATTATGTAGCAGAAGTGTAATATTAGCCCTGCTTTACCTTTGGCTGAACCAAAGTTACACAGGGCATTTCCCAAACATGGGGACTGTGGGAGCTGACTTACAAACAAGATTCACCTTTAAAGAACATCCAGAGTAAGTCAATTCTGTAACTTATCACAAAGCTTAGTTCTCGTTTTCATTCCAGGTTTTAAACTGAATTTTGGGACTCTTCACCAAATTTTAGCTGAATTGCTTTTTTGCTCATGGTTCCAGAGAAATGCATTTCCATGAGGGAAATCACTGAATAAGCTGATCCACAAGGATCATCTCCTCCAACTCCTAGACCTGCACAGGACATCCCAGGAGTCACACCCTGTGCCTGAGAGCATTGACCAAATGCTGCTTGGATTCTGCCAGATTTAGTGCTGTGACCATTTCCCTGGGGAGCTCTGTTCCAGTGCTAGTGCAGTGTTTCAACCTTCTGGTTGAAAAACCTTTTCCTGACATCGAACCTAAACCTCCCCTGACACAGCTTCAGTCCCTTCCTTCAGGTCCTCCCACTGGTGATCACCACAGAGAACAGATCAGTGTGTGCCCCTCCTCTTCCCCTCACCAAGGGAATCTGGATTAGGCAACAGGGAAGGAAGAAACAGGGAATTTACTGAAAACGTCATCTCAAATCCCACTGCATTCATGGAAAAAAAAAAATTGCCCTTCACTCTGTCTTTTCTGCTCACAAAATGTAACTACCTCATACAATTATCACAAAAGTTCAGGACTAAGAACACAGTGACTTTAATATTTGCTCTTGAGATAGCAAGCCAAACTCTGAATTGAAAAGCATTTAATACCTCTAAAATTCCTCTTAAATATAGTTGCCACAACTTTCCAAATTTCCTGCTTACTCAGAACACTACCAAAACGCTTAATCATGTTCTTTTTTAGAAAGAGATCACCCACAAATTACAAAACATTTTGCAAAAGGCATTAAGTGTCCAAATGTGAAGACAATCACACAAATGTTGGGTTTGTTTTTTTTTTTATTTTGCACCATTTCTATACTGAAAGACTAACTTTGTTATTAAAAAAAAAAAAAAGCTCAATATTGTTGTTTCTTCCTTCAACTTTCTGCAGCTTAATCCTAGCATCAAAAAATTTCATCCAAAGGATGGCATTCATGCTGCCAACACACATACAGCTTTTGGCAGGCTACAGAGAAGTCAGTGCTTCTCACAGAGCAGCTCTGTGCTGTAGAGAGGCCGATGCCAGTAAAATATTAGCCCAAACTGAAGTCTATTATATAAAATATATGCAAGCATCAGCATATATACTCTGAAAATTCATTTCTCTTGATGAGTAACAAAGCCTTTTAAGGCCTTATAACTAAAAATAAAGTGTAGAGCACTTTAAATTGGAAAAAAAACACTCAAAAGTGGAGAAAATAAAAAAGCACACATGAGAGAGCACAAGCAAAGATAGCCTAAAGACTACAATGTAAGATACTACTCTCACATGCCTTTAAGTAATTACTGCTTTCCAAGCTCTTTGTCTGTCCTTTGACATTGGAAACAGATGAGGAATTGTATCTCAAGCAGAAAAATTGGTTCATATGAGGGATAAAAAGAACAGCACTGAAGGTCTGTACATTAATTGTTTTCCCCTATAAATGCACAGTAAGCAACAGAAGTTTTTCAGTTCAGCTCATCTTCTGCAGAGCAACACACTCAGTAGCAGGCTATGGAAACATTAAATGAAACACAGTAAGAGATGCACCATCCTCTATTTCAATTCCTCAAAAGGTGATTCCCTGAAATCCAGTACTTTGACACAGCTGCAAGCTTAACTCATAGCTCAATTTATTAGATGGACTTGCCGCTCACATTTCAATGGGCAGATATTTTCAGGAACTAATGGACTTGTTCTATCAGATTCATTAACTGGCTGTGAGAGTAAATAACCTTTATAGGAACTGTATGCAGCAACTCTTCTGGACTATGAGGACCACAAGCACTCTGAAATATGCATATGCACATGTATAAAATACATGTGTTTGTACACTTATAACATTATACTTAACAATAATGTAGAAGCTGATCTTAGCGGAATCATGTTTAACACATGAACCAAGTTCTAATGTCATTTTTCATTACTTCTTGTTCCTACCTTTTTTTTTTTTACAGAAAAAAAACCACACACAAAAACCCCCATGTTCTCTTTGTTAAATCAACTCTGATGTTTTAAATTCGTACCAGATTTTTATGCACTTCTAAGTTGACCAAACCAAGATCAAACTATTTGGCTCCAAAACATCTTCTACCCCTGCTCTATCCCACAAAATAAAAAAAATTACCATGCAAAACACAGGCCTGTGCTCCCCACAAAGAGAGGGCAAAGAGTTATAAACCAGAGCTCAATAAATAAATAAATACAATAAATAAACACAAGCTCAAAGCATATGTTCACGGTCACAACAATCGTACTACACATAAACCAGCCTCCTGGTCATTATCCATGTAGAACTCTCAAGTCAAAGTTTTCTAATATAAATATCTGTGTATTTCCATACAGTATTTGCATGCAATTATTCTGTAGCATCAAGTAGACTTAAAAGGCCATAACACTTTATGATGTCATCTTTATGGTTATGGGTTATCTTTTTTTAAAAAATAGTGAAAACCCATTTTTTCACAGAAGGCAACAGTAACATAACTCATTTTAGGTCACATAATACTTTACAAGTCTTGCACTTGGCATTTTGCAACACCAGAGCTCAGCCAGAAATTTACTTTTATGCATTTTCTAGAAGTCTCAGAGAAATAACTCTAAAGGCAAACAGACTAAGAATATTCTGAGCATCTTTCCCCAAATATCTGAAACATGGTACTACATTTAGTGCAAATGGTATTTCACATTACTATACTGGCTTTCAAATCCTGCCTGCTAGATATCTCTCCACATAGAACATCTCTGACTGTTAGACTAGAATACTGACAAGTATTATATATCTAAATATCTAAAATACACCCGGTGTATTTTCAGCATACCCATTTACCCAGCCAGTGAGGGGGCAAGGAAGAAAGTTCAGGGAAGGCAGCACCCTGGGAGCCTTCCCCACCATCTGAGTGCCGGGAGCAGGCAAAAAGAGCTGCCCCAGCTCTATTCTCAGTACACAGTACATAGCACAACTTCACTGAAGTCACACTTTTTATTCATCGGTTTAAAGTGTTCCAACAAAAGAACCCGTTAAGAAAAGCTGAGTTCTTGTTCCTTTCAAAAACGTCACTAAATCAGCTTCTTATTACAAAGTAACAATAAGAACTGTTTACAAATCAAAAATGTACCTTTGTAAGCATAGCAAACAAGTCAGGGTGTGGTTGCCTCGAAGTTGGCAGGGAACATGCGTCTGTCAAATATTTCCAGTTCTACCATGCCACAGCTTGGGTTTAAGGCAGCATAATGCAACAGGTCAAAACGCATTCGGAGTTAATCTCATGCCATTGCCACAACTCCAAGGTGTGCCTTTTGGCTCTTCTGGAGGCACTCTTTACTACTCAGCTCACTTTGCTTGCCTGTTCAAAGAAAAGCATCCATCATTTCTTTACAATACGGGACGTAGCGAAGCACCCTGGCTTCCGCAAAGAGAAGTCCAAGCTTCTCTAGGATTTGCTAAAGAGACAATATGCACACAAAAACTACCTGATGCAATACATCTGGAAAGCTCAGCAACAAGCATGGAGTTGTAGGAGAGTACTAAGATCTCTCATCAAAGGGTCTTAAAGAAACCAAAGCCTCATAGGATGAGAGCAACAAATTGCCTTCAAATTACAAGTGATCAACAAATATGAAGTGGGAGAAAAGCAGAAATAGTAAGCTTTTTTAACTAGGTGACCTAGTAATTAGAAAATAAGGGAAAAGGATGATGCACTAATAACCCTCCACATGGATATGCACTTTTAGCTACACTTATAAATATGAATTAAACTGACACCTTTCTACTACAAAACCTTTCATCAACTTTGTTCTGACTGGGTATCAAACTTTTTACCTTAACAATCTTGTCTGAAAGTAACTGGACAGCCACAGAAGGTTTGGACAGCAACTGGCTGTGAAATAAAATGTTATAAAATCCATTGTTCACAAATGCAACAGAATGGAAAAATAACCTCAAGTGGTAACAACTGAGACAGTTCAGAAAGGAAAATAAAACAAAAATCATTGCCCCATACAACCTACCACAGTTCTTTTTTGGACTGCTGTTTGTCACTCACATTGATCAAAAACACAGAAGGACCAGAGGAAAAAAGTGATCAACAGATATAGCATGTCTTCCACACAAAAATTATGGATAATTATGGCCTTGGAGGCATTAAAAAGAGCTAAAATCAACAATATAAGCAGGAAATAGTTATCCATTGTATACAAGGATTGGTGAAATCTTAATAAAATAACCAGGCTTTAGGAATTTAAGAGCAATTTTCCTCCCTATAATATATAATTGTTACCAGAGGACAACATCAAAATCAGAATTATATTTTGATTCAAGAAGTGAATCTACAGAAGACCAGGCACTTTTTAACATAACACTCTCAATCTGCCACCCCTCCAACGCTGGAGCTTAGGCTAGTAGAACACTAAAAACTGCCTGTAGCACCTTATACACAGCTTGTAATAGCCTCTTACAATTTTCCTCTTATATTCTTGGAAAAAAATTGGGGGGGAGGGGGCATATTACATACACCCTGCAGTATATAAGGTTTAGATTTAACTGATACATGTAACGCAATATTAATACGCATCTAAGCCACTCCCAAAAGCTGAAAATTGTTGTTCTCTCATTTTTCAGTAGGAAAATGCAGCATTTCCTGAATGTTGTATCAGCCCAAAGTTTTCTAGACACCATTTGGAACAGTGGAGAAGGGAGAATGTCACAGGGGTCACAAATGAGTCATCTGCAACTACAGACTAACGAAGTAGAACAAAATGCTTCACTAAGGAAGCCCTAAAAAACCTGAAATAAAACCCACACACTCCTGTATCATCAGAAAATTCATATTATGTGGAAACATGCACATAATGGAAAAAAAGTTTTAAAAATAAAGCCTGTGATAACAAAAGGTTAAGATTTTTTTTTCCATCCACTTCAAAGCTCCTATTCAATCTTTGAAAACACCTCCTATTTGTAAGCACATAATGTCAGATTATGCAATTGCATTATGGCAGTCCCAAAATATTATGTGCTGAAAACACCGAAGCATTTAGAGGCAATGCTTGCCAAACATTCATTCCATCAAAACCACGACTCAACCACTACTGGAGCTAAACTTGTTTGAACCAGACTAAAATACAGATGTAAAGTATGTTCATACTGAATTGCAAAACAAATTCCAGGCAAACAAAAATAACACACCTGTTAGAATACATTCACAGAAGCAATCTGCCATGCAGAGAGCTGCCAGTGACACCCAGTAATATAGATTTGAAAGAGGAGACAGGAAAAAAAAAGTTTACAAAATATATGTTTCGTAACAGGAACATAGAGAAAATTCATAGATACTTCAAATCACTGACATGGTATTGGTGGGAACTGCATTGAGAAATGAAAGGAGTGACCCATTCCCAACAGGAGGGGGAAAAAAAAAAAAAAGGGAAACCAAGGGATCCATCACCTATAGATTTCAAGTACAGCTTAAAACATAACTAGATTATTCTCGTCCAACAGCTGTGTATTGTGTTGTCAAAGAGACTTTGTCTCAATCCCAGTTTCCAGTGTCCGAAACAATCCACAACAGTCACAATTAACATCTTCATTGCAGGAGGATATAAAATCAAACGAAATACAGAAGAATTGTTGTGGCTGTGAACTCCCTTAGAATGAGACAGCAGCTGCACTATACTCACAAAGTTGCCTTTGTTACAACCTATGTTCTTCTTGGTTTACAGATAAAAGTTACACCAGCTCTTCAAAAATGTATTTCCTAGCTTTGCTGGCCTTCAGAAAAGGCAACATGTAAGCACCCAAAAACACCTGAAGTTACAACACTACTTCCAGTATATGACTGGATGAGCAAATTTTTGGTGCAGCTAATTGCCCCTCTCATGTCTTCTCCATTTTAGGCGTGGGGTGGAGGAGGACTGAGACAGCAAGATGACCCCACAAACTGGGCAGCAGTGACATTATATGGGAAGGGGGCCCAGAAGCAAAATCTAGCAGTAAGAGAAGGCAGTCAGAATGCAGTTCCAAGAGTAAGTCTGACAAATAGGGCCCTCTAGCTCATCATAAAGTATATTGGGTTATACTGCAAGTCCCTTTGCTAGGCTTTTATAAGCTTAGAGCTTTCCAATTAAAAATGAAAAACCACCAAAATCAATGAAACAAAAGCTCTCCACTCCATTCTGTCTTAACCACCCGGGTCTCCCGTGGGCATGCAAGAGTAACTCACATTCAGAAAAGAAATCCACTTGGCCCACCATAGGTTAGCAAGTGTTATCTCTGTATAATTTAGATTAGGTAGCAATTATTTAAGAAATTTTGAAAATTCACTAAATACCCTTCTATCATAGTCAATTAAAGAAAAAGTCTAAACCATTCTCAGGAAAAATAACTGAATTCATTACACTGAAGAGCCTAAGTATTCCTCAAAAGATAACACTAACAAAAACGTTATTAACATCTTCAATAATTTTCTAACTTGCAAGGAACAAACAGGACCTCAACTTACCTGTAACACTACAATATGTTTAAACACCTTTGCTCTTTCCACAGCTGCCTTTAAGAAATTAAAAAAAA
>VWZN01018335.1:239530-250050 GCA_013396955.1 Regulus satrapa
TTCAAAAATACTCCAGGGGAAAAAAAAGGCATTTCCCCGTCACAAAGTTATTTCCTCTGCCACAAAAAACCACAAAAGCTGCTCACACAGCAGTAGCACTAACCACCAACCAACCAGAGGGAAAGAAAGAAAGACATAAGACATTTACATACAGAAACTATTGAGCAACCTAAACACAGATACCACTACAGGCTCCCACCTACATTTCATCTTCTGCACGTTTTCCGGAAAGACGACTTGACAGAAATCTATACAGAACAAGCAATTACATGAACTAACAAGATCTTGGTACCTTCAAATCCCTCTGAGATTCGATATATAAAAACACATACACTCCAGCTGAAGTTCTTCCCATGAAATTGCACACATCACACAGCTTCTCGGGCAGCTTAGAAGATCTGTGTGCTACAGTTCTCACCTCTGCTGGGACTCAATCTCACCCACTCATTAGCCTGCTTTTACAAGACCAGGCAGGCACTTTTAGACACACGAGGGGCTAAACCAAAATGCAGAAAATTCAAAATATTTAGGAAGCTGGGGAGAAGAAAGAAGCATTAAGGAAAAAAGCAAACTGGAAGGAACACCAACCATAACCCTCCCACAGCTGGTTTCCATAGTAAACCAAAAACATTGAGGGTAACCTTGCCTCAAAGCTCTTATGGGAAAGGCAGAACACAGCAACTGCAATCTCAGCAGCAACTGCCATGCAGCACAAATACCCGAGCTTGTGCTGAGCTGAAGAACACTATCCATACATTTGCTAGAACTAGACAAAAGCTAAAATGGAAAAACTGCAAGTGACAGTGCAAGGCATGATGGCTGACTCTCACAGGGTGCAGTGTCAGCAAAGACACACTCTGAAGTACAGCCAGGCCATACTTCACACAAAACTTTTGAACACAATTCTTTCGGAAGGTGTCTTGAGAGCCTACACCAGATATTAGTCCAGATTTAAAGGAATACCTTAAAATACATTTCAGTGGCCTTAGATTTGACCATTTCTATGCATTTGCATGCATTCTGTTTGATTCTTTTCGCAGTTTTATAGACCTTCTCATTCTCTATTGCTACAGATCAAGATACACAAGAGCTCACTAAAACAGGGATATCTAGCAGGCAATTAAAATCCAAGGCAATCTATTCCAGTATTGCTCTAATTTGCAGCATGCCGGGTACTATGCTGGTACCATTGATCTCCTGACCTTTGAGCTAAAACTGCTGGACTAATGCCAGAGCCAGAAAGGCAACAGCCACCTTAGCCCAACACTGTCCCTGGGCTTGAAGAGGAAGGCTCTCAGCTCACATGCAGTGCTATGCTACTGCTCTGAAATGCCATACACGCGCAACTACAAACTCAGCAGAGCATGCCACTGCGCTGTGCAGGCACTGAGAGCTAAAGCTACAATAACAAATAGAATAAGTCCAGGGCACAGGTCTGAGCATTAATCCATAGCTGCCATGGTTTTTGTTCAAGCTTACTAAGGGGCCACTGATGTACACAAGATCCCATAAGGCCAGGGACGGTTCCCAGCAAACAGCAGGAATTTCAGCTGAACAGAGTCACTCTTCGGAGCAAAAACCAGGCTGCAGACAAGTGCAGATGTAGTGTCTGCCCTCCTCTGAGCTGGCTCAAGAGTCTCCAACTAGTTATAAATAAATTTGTACATATGAAAAGGATGAAATCTAAAGCTCAAGGCAGCTTCTGCTCTGAACTTTACTAGAGATTTCTCATGTGTGTGTTAAGACACCTTGCTCAAGGGCACTTGCACTTCCTTACTTCACAAAGTCAATGAGGTAAACTAATGAATTAATAAAATGCATTGACATTACAGTAATGTCACATCAAAATACAATCTCATTAGTACCCCTAAATAAAGAGAGCGCATGCAATGCACAGCAGCACCACCACTACCCTGCAACTGTGCTGCACCACATAGGCTATCTAGATCATTCTGTATCTTGCCTAAGATGTCCAATTGGAGCTTTGGCCCTTTCCAGTCCATGAAAGTACAGACAGAAGTACAAAACATTTCTCTATTGTCAATATTTTAATTATCCTGCTTGATTCATTTCCTCTTTATTTTAAATCAAGACAGGTCAAATGGTCTAAAACTGAGCGAGACAGAGGAGCGAAATACAAGGAAATCAAACTTCATCCCAAAAGTAATTGCTTTTGCCACTATTAGAAGCCACTTACAAAACCTACCCCACAAAAATCCCTTCTTTCTTAGATGCAAAAAAGAAGCAGATCAGACAACACTAACCTTACCAGAAGCAACAGCTTGTTCCTCACATGTAATCACGAGACTGGGCAAGTCATTTGTGTTCACAAGACAAGCAAAGGCCCCTGAGAAAGAGAGTATAGATGAAATAAAATTAGGCTGTCCAGTGTCTCAGAAGAGGTGACTGGGACCAGATGATCTATTGCCAAGGGACAGCTACACACTGTAAGCCCTTCTCAATTATTTTTCTTGTGGGGCAGTCAAGCGGTTTTTTGGTACAACTATTCAGTGAGATAACGACAATAGCTCAATTTCAAAAGTAGTTTCATTAACACTGCATATGTTCTTCTTAAGGACATTCAGCACTAATTAACATTGTTATAAACTAAACAGCAGTGGCACTTCAGTAGAATCCTAAGTCTTCGGTTCAAAATTTTGAGCACAGGGATAATAAAACACAGACTTGCAACCCAGGGTGCCAGTATTCAAGAACCTCAACTGCTTGAAGCTGCAATGTATTTCAAGGGCTTCTGGCATCTCAGCTAAGTACTAAGATTATAACAAAGAGGGGTTACAGCAAACAAGATAGCTACTGCTATTAACCTTTTTTAACCAACATAATAGTCACTCAGTATTAACACTGGATTCAAAACAAAAAAGCACCACCACCTTCAGAAATAATTTTTCTACCTAGCAAAACAGCTTTGAACATCTGACACAAAGAGGCTTTTGTATCTTCTTCATCAGCAACAGGAAAATACTGTAATGCACAAACCAACGACTCTTTAGGGGTATTTTGCATTATACTACATATACCATTACTTCATTTTCAAAAGTACTATTAAGCACTTAAAATAAATTACTTTACTGGCAAGCAAATAACATCTACACACTACTGCAGAGCAGAGTTTTTATTGTAACCTGTAAAATGACACCGGAAAAGACAGCACTGTTCCACAAGTCCTCTTCTTTCCCCACGTGAAAGTGTGAAAATGAAAAACCACACAAGCAGGTACAATGTTTATACAATCCTCTTGTAACTTCTCTGTTACAAAGAATAAAGTGCTACTTTGTAGCTCAGTTTCAGAAGAGCATTAATTTAGTTCTGTTTTCTGACAACACCTGCTAAAAAAAGCTAAGCATTCTGGAGGAAAGCAGGATCCAAACTTCAGAAACTAGTCAGAATCTTAAGCATTACGCTTCATTTTTATTGAGTTGTGCTGATTCTTTTTCCACCTCCCTTCAAATCGATATTCAACTCTTCTCTCACTTTTAAAGCTGGAAAATGAGACATCTCCGGACGATTCTTTTATAAATTGTAACACGAAAAAGAGGGAAAGAGGAAGGGAGAAAGAGATTACATGACTCACTTGTTCATATAGTTTTAGCAACAATATTTAAACACTAGTAAAAAAAAATTGCTTTTATCAGTACTGTTCTCTACAAAAAGCATTAGCCAAGCTAACTCTGGATGTTTCTGGATTGCTTTTATTATCTCCAGCATCCCGGATGTTCACAACATGTTGCAATATGTTGCAAACAAGTACTTGATCAAAGCATTACTTGATTTTAAATCTGTCCACTAGTGCTACGTTTTACCAATTACTTCAAGTTTGACCCTTGTTAATTCTAATTATTCTTCCTATTACCCGTAACTGAAAGATAAAATGAGGATTTTATCTAAGTTGAATTCCTTCAATTGCTCCTTAATTTTAGTACTTGTCTCAGTTTGTGAGGTCTGTCGCTTAAGGCCCTGCTTCAAGAACTTAAAGACACCTGTCACCTAAAGTTCGCCTGCACCATACTTGGAAATTCCTGATGACTACTATCAATTGTTTTGTGTGGGTTTTTTTAAAGAAAAGCAAAGGTTTACAAAAAATAAGGAACAGTTAAGCTCTCTTCCCTCACCTAGCACTTCAGACATTTTTTCATCTCTGGGCACTCTGTGCTTCTAGAGGCAATGTTTACCCTGCCTATAATTATTTTTCACGTAGCCAGCTCCACACGACTGCAATTAATTGAATTTAAATGACTGCTTCCCCCTGCCCCTATTTTCAGAACCGATGCATTCTATGTCTCAGTTCAAAAGCACAATACGTGCCCTCTTGCCCTTGGCAGGCATAAAGTTGTCGGCAGTTTGAGGCAAGTCATTACACTTAACATGCACAACAATGCAAGAATGGAAAACTTCGATTCAGTTGCTCAGGTATGTAACGTACCAATTTACACACTAAAAAAAAATACATTTAATGATGTCAACAATCAGTAGATAATGACTAACTTCTGTTAAAACAACAGTGATGAGCACCCTTCCAGCAACCTTTAATAACTGCTTATTATCACACCTTTGTTTTACGGGAGATGTGCTTTAAATTACCAACAAATTTGAAAGTCTTTACTGCATCAACACTACATATACAAGTGATTAAATCTAGAATACACAGAACATTATTGCGTGTTCACACCCAATCCCAGAACTGTTGTTTGGAGACAGAATAATCTGTCCCTGTTCTCAAATGTTATCTAGCATATTAATTAACCTCAAAAAATTCCAGCTGAAAATAAAAGTACAATAGTATAAGATTTCAAAAAGTCCTGATGATTTTAGCACACAATAAAAAACCCCCGTGAAGCTCTGCAGATCTTCTGGCTTTACCTAGATATGGAGGAAATTGTATAATAAGGCAAGAATTAACTTAAGGCTCTCAAATTTTTCCACATATCACATGCATATCCCGCAGTTCAAATAAGAGAGTGGAAGTGTATATGGCAGGTAGTTCTCCAGACTACCACAAACAGGCAAGCACTAAAATCCCACATATCTTAATTTCTTAAAGTCTTTTCAATTTGAAAAGGATGGCATGTTTTAAGATGGTATTAGCATTTTCCTTTTGTTTATATTAATAGAGGCATCCTAACAAGGATTCTCCTACCACCTCTGTATGGCAATGCAATAAGCAGTACTAGATTTGGGAATTCCCAGAGCTATGTCAAGTACGAGTCAATGACTACCCTGCCAGACAATGCAGAAATCAGGGAGGGAGAGGGAGGTTAAACAAAACTAGAACTGACTTTTTGTCAGTACTTCCTTCTTCAAAGACTGAAAAAGAAGGGCAAAAGAAGAGAAAGAGTCAAGGAAAAAAAAGAAATCCAAGGAAAGGATAAACTATGTTAACAGCTTTTAGAGAAGTAGCTCCTTGTCTCCTCATTTCTAAATGTTTTCTTCAGCAAAAGCTGTGGGAAAGCATCGTGTTTCGCTCTTTCTTCCAGCTGCTGTATGATCAACACAGTGCAGTTTATGGAACTATTTTATTCTGATTCATACAACAAGCTGTTAAATACATTGGGAAAGTAGATAACCAGTGCCAGTATCACATCATTCATGAAGATACATTTATTTTCAAGGCATGAAAATGCTAAACCATTACTTTCTTCTGCACAATTATGCACTTCTTCAGCATAGACTGAAAGCATAAAATCCTATTTCAGCCCTTACAATTTGAAATGAAAAATACTCCTAGAAATCTCAACTGCATCCAGCAGAAGGAGGGAAGGCCCTCAAGGATTTATTTGCTGAGGTCTAGTATTGTCTTCTATTTGACACATGCAAAAATATTCCAAAAATAGTATCATACATTTTAGCCTTTTAATTTTTTTTAATATAGATTGATAATTCAGAAAGTGAGGAGAGAAGCCTTGTCCACAAAAACAAAAAAAAACCAAAAAGAGATCTTTAAACAGTTCAGAGATAAGAGCTGTAATGACTCTTATATAGCACTAACACATGTAAGCCTGCAGCATGAGTTTCATCACCCATTGTCTTCTTTAACTTTTAAACATGCAGACAAAGTTATGTTACACTTCAGAAATGCAAAAATAAAAACTAAAAAAAAATAAGTCTGATCTTTGCCACAGTTTTTTCAGCAAGAGGAAATTTCTGCTGTGGCCCCGCCAGAAGACAAATGTTCCAGATGAGTATGTTTCTGCTCATGCCGTCCCCTTAGCATGCCTGGAGATAAAGGAAAAGGGGTTTCCTGTCACAGGTTTGCAACCCAAAAGCCACCAGTGGTGGTGCTGCTACCCCTGCAAGAGATGAAACGGGCTGGACACCAAAGGAAAAGTGTTTCACATCAGTTAAAAAAAAAAAATAGCTTGCTGTAAGGACAGTTTTGCTTTTTTGAAGTTGTTTAAGCAGTACCTACAACAGCACTTCCAACAGCAGTGCCCTTGGAGGAGCCCTCCAGCTATCAGCAGCTGGCAGCCTGCAGAGCCCACGGAGGTTTCACCCCGGGGTCCAACCTCGGCTGGAGCAGGGCTGAGCACCACACGGCTCCCCGTGCTTCACGGCTTTGTCCCGTCAAGCTTTAAAAGTCTCCAATGATGGACACTCACCAGTCACTCCAGGGTGGTCTGCTAAATGCCTTGTCACTCTCAGAATGATTTATTTTAATTTCTATAGGTTTTGTGCCGTGCATAAACAGGAATTCTCCCAGAGGAAACTAAGCTAAAATTCCCTGCTCGGAAGTTCACCAAATGTGACCCAACCCTTACTGGTCACAGACATCCAAGCCAACAAACCACATCTGTGTTGGCAACAGCCAATTCAGGAGACCAGACTAAATTATGTCTGAAGTAAAATTCCACAAATGCAAAAAAAAAAAAATCTTCATCTGGAAGACTTGATGCCCCCACCTTCAGCCAAAGACTCATGTCTACTCTGTCAAATTATTTGCTATAGTAAGATCAAGTGACAAAACCAGGCATATAAACAGCAATTTCGAAATAAAATGAAAGTACTCTTTGAAACAAAAAGAAAAAAAAAAAGTTAAAAACCAGGAAATAATCTCTTCCATAAATATCAATCATCATAGATCTGCACCTAATACTTCCAATGGCAGTGTGAATTCAATTTGAGTGAGCAAGTAAGACCAGTACCTTATACTAAAAACAATACAAGAAAAAAATTCAAATCTTTTGAAAAAGTTCCAGGAACAATGTAAAAATGTTCTTGGGACTCAGCTGTGGTGCTTAGTTGCTGGCTGGGGTTAAACCACAATAGTAACCTTTGGTCAAATATACAGATTCATGTCCTGAAAGTGTCTGTAAGTCTTTACAGAGAGCTGTCTGTATGACCACCAAGAAGAAAACCCAAGATATGTATCAAAGTTGCTGATGTGAACAACTGGCATACAGAAAGTTCTGCCACCACAGCAATAGTTTTACAGATACTATCTGCCACTCTTAAAAAAAAGTTCTGTATTAATCCTATTTCTCATCACATCAGCATACAATAAGCCTGTCATTATTTATTCAAAAGTCAAAAGACAATTGATTTAGCTGATGGTACTGTAAAGCACATCCTGACTCGAGAAACTCAAGAGAGCAGAGCCATGTACAAAAGCAGCCCTTGGCACCTCCTGGAACCCCACCATCCACTGCACAGAGAAGGCAGCAAGGCAGGTTACAGAGCAAAGGAAGATGCTTGGCAATTTCCCCCACCCAGAAAAGTAAACCTTAAAATCCATAAAGTAATCCAGCCAAGCACAATAAATATAACTGAGTCTCTACAGGCAGACCCAACGGGCAACTTTTCTCTGAGTTATGCTCAACTTCTGACCCATACCTCCTAGCAGCCAGGAAGAAAAGCTTGTTTCCTGATGATTTTGGCTAGCTGAGGTTTTTAAATCCACTTTACATCACCATCAGTTAGGAAAAATAGGATATATTTTTGGGTTAACTGAAGAAGCTTTTACTAAATTATTAAAAGTCAATGTTAAAGTACAAGTACAAAGTCATGGCATCTCACAGCTGCAGTAATAAAGACCCAGTCTCTCTGAGGTTTATGTGAGTATTTTGAGGTACAATTCCTGTTACCTCAAAAGATAAACAAACAACACAAAATTTAAACGCCTCCAAAAGCTATTTGAGCACTGAAGGTAAACCATATGGATTAATGAAGAACAATCCAATTTTAAACTGACTATACGATACAAGCCAGCAGCTTCTCTAAGTTTTAAAAACCTATAATATAAAACTCAGTCTTCAAAAATCATTCCACTCATCTCTACCATCCACCTGAAGAAAGCATTCTTCCCATTCTACAGAGCCTAAGGCCAAAAGTAAAAGAGCATTAAAGCATCAATAAAAAATCCAAAGTGCCTCTCAGGCTAGGCATGAATCCCTAGTCCGGGTAACAACTCTTCCTTCTCTATGACACCCTCTTAGGAAAGTTGTTCTACACAGCCATGCATTTTTCAGGAACTTGATTTCTCTTGAACAGAGACATCCATCCACTATGCAGGGAACAAGAGCTATGACTACTGCACTGCAGCAGCCAGCACAAGCTGGAGTAGGAAGACACAGCCTTGCAGGACTCCACTCCACTTGCAGACTCAGACCCTTGAAAGCACCATGACGAATACTTGGTTAGCAATCATACCATTCAACAGCTATCAAGATTATGAAGAGTGTTCTGTCTCTGCAGTCAAAAGAGCTGCTCTTTAAAACATGCTTCCATAAAGAAAACAAAGACATGTAAATTATTAGCCTCACTTAACATAAAAGACATGTGGCAGACTCTAAATCAAATAACTCACCCAGTAAACTGTGCCACCGAATTCAGTATTAAAGAGACTGAGACAATGACATAATTTAGCTTTACATATGCAAAAAAAAAAAAAAAGCCATCTAAAACCATTTTATCTGCTGACTCATATTCAAAAACGCAGCTAAAAAAACAAACAGTTTAGTCTCTGCAACTCCTAACGGGTTTCCCAAAGTTCAGAGTGCAAAACTATTATCAAAGCTAACAGCAAAACTGGTACAGACTGTGTTAGTCTTGTGCTGCCAGCTGCATAAGAATTAAAAATCAAAAACTTTTGTCATTCAGCCTCACCAAGGACCAAAATCTGTAGGTTTACAATTGAGCCTTAGGTTCATCACTGCTGGTAAGGCTGCACCCCCAAGAAACACTGATTGCCTTTCATTAGAGAATATCTCACGTCTCATGAAGCCATCAAATCCCACTTCAGAAACCTCTAGCTTGAGAGTCCTCATCCAAATATTACACTGAACTCTTGTAAAATATAAAGCTTAAGACTATTTTAAAGCTGCAATTTAGAGAGATATACTTGAAATCAAGACACTGAAGTCAAATCTCCCTGGAAACATAAAATACAGAACAACGTAACTTTTTTTTTTCACTCACAGAAGGATACTGAACATGTGGTTAATTTTCAAGCCAAATCAACAAAACCCTCACCTAGCAGTTCTTAAAATTATGTATTTACACCAATAAAAGAAATAACAGCATTTACTATTGCTGTATTCCTGTCATAACTTATTAACAAGTCAAAGAAATGGCTTTCAAAATAAATTAATAAAATGAAAAACTAAAATACAGATAAAGAAGCNGGCCTGCAAAAGGGGGAAGAGGCCACAATTGGACATAGTTTATAAAACAACAGCTATTCAAAAGTTAATCCCAAACATTAAAATAGCATTTCAGATAAACATGGGGGGGCGGGCAAAGCTCCTCAACTCTAGAACCAATGATGTATGACTGAAATTCAGTACCTTTTGTTATAGAAAAAAAACNGTCTATTGACTTTTTAAATATTTAAATAAATAGCTGGGGAGAAATAAAAAGAATCTGCCTGAAGCCAAGAAAGCTCAGGAAACAACAGATCAAAACTCTTTGCCAAACAGCCAACACTTAGGGTCAATGAGAATAAATTTCAACCTCTGAAAACGACAGCATCAGGGAAACCAACTTGTGTGACTGAAATTTTGATGAAGGCAGAAACTCTGCTTCTTTACCCCAGTAGGGCATCCAGTATTTCTAACCAGTAGCAGTAAGACCTCAATAGTTTGCAGCAACCCCCTTGCTGAAGGGATTAAACTACTGATATGGAGAAAACTGTTCCTTTTTCTTCTCTACAATAGACATGCTACAGGACAAAACAGAGGAATAGAAAAGAAATTCAACTGGGCCTCAACCCATTCTCTCACTAGCCTACCTCACATTTCCCCAATGTATTTCTAAAATTATCCTCATGACCTTACTGAAGTTCAAAATAGCCAGTTGAAATATTCTATGTTCTTAAGTTTTATTCTGCTACCTTAGAAATAAAAGATGTCTCCACAGTAGCAAAACTAATAGCTCTGAAATAGACATTTTAAAGGATATATTTGAGACAAATTTACAAAAATGTGAGGACATCAAGAGCTACAAAAGAACAAAATGCTCCTGAAGTGCCAACAGAACACTTATAAGCGTGATGAAAAAAAAAAAAAAAA
>VWZN01018335.1:260337-288408 GCA_013396955.1 Regulus satrapa
AGCTTATAAAATGGGACCTTGGGCTATTATTCCAGGAAGGGAGCTAAGAGAAAAAGTGACCTGGAGACCATCTTTTAAGAAAAAAAATCTTCTGCATTTTCCAAGAGACTAATGAACTATGTCTCAGAATGCCAGCCAAAGCCAAAATGTGCATTTCATTCTGGTGAAAGCAGGGAAGAAATGTATTTCAGTCTTATCCATTATCAAAACTGAAAAACAAGTGATTTTAAGAGTCAAAAGTATTTTAAACTTAATAAAAGGTTGTCTTCAATTTTCATTCAAGAAAATATAAAAGTCCTACAAAACCTATTCAGAAATGACTGGGACTATTTTACACGTAAGTGTATGTTGTTTCCCTCAATTAAAACTTGGAGGATGAGCTCATGACAATCTTACTAGTTCTGATCTACAGCAGCTGACCTGCTTGTACTTCAGGCTGTCATCATAACTGTAGAATTCCCTGTCCCACTTTCTGGTGAATAAAATCTTATGTTTCTTTCTCAGTTTTCTAAAAGTCTTCCTGAGATTAAAATCTAAGTCTGTCTGTCTGAATGAGGCATCCTTGTGACATCACTGTGCACACACACATACACATACACACACACACAGACACACACACAGAGCGAGAGAGAGAGGCTTATATTACATTTCCTCCCACTTTGGATGACCTGAAAACCTAATCTTTTCAGAACTGAAAGGTATTTTGAGTTTCAACAAATTCCTTCTTACATAAATTTCAAGCTTTTGTATTAAAAAATCCCTAGGAGTTCACATGCCATTTAGCAGACTAATATATGCTCTTTCAGTTCTGCGTCCCCTAAGTCACCTAATGACACACAGGGGTCTGCTGATCTATTTATGAGGCACATGGATTGCAGGACTTCCTGTCTTGACAGAGTCTTTGCAAGGTTTATGATTTCTGCCTTTTTTCCCCCCACAATTTCAGTTTTGTGTGTTTTATTTGTGTGCTAAGAATACACACAAGAGCTTCCATATTTACCCTGCTAGGCAGATATTGCTGTTAAATTTGCAGTGATTGTTTTCTATGATGTTATCTGGTGGAGTTAATTTCTTTTCTCTGGAAAAAAAAAAAAAAACAAAATGCGACCTAGTTGAATTACAGTAACTATGACTCATTAATCTGAGACATCTGTTGATAACCCCTGAAGTCACTCTATTTCAACACTAAACAATTCATAGCCCGCTCATGAAACAAACGGGGAACATTAATGGATTAGTAACTTTTATGTTCTGCCCTCCCGTGATTTCTAGGCTCAATAGAAATGTAAGTGTACTGTAAAAGTAGACAAACATCAGTTGCCTAGACATCCTAAAGGTGGCCATCCTCTCTGGTAGTTGCCCTGGGGTAGTCACTAGAAAATCTATATCCAAGCAGACCCAAGTATCTTGTAAGTGATGTTGTTGGCAATACTCTCCAAATTGAAGGCAATAGGTGTAAACGCATTGCAAGTACATTTTTTTTCCTAGCTGGTATTTCTTGCCTAAATACTTAAACAGCCTTTACTGAGATTGGACTTTCAGAATCACAAGAGATGAGTTTTGTGTACAAATACTTTTTGTTGCTTTTTGTAATTTGCTTTCCACTCTTTATTTTATGTCTATATGGCCACTTTATTATAATTTATTGACAGCATAAAAATTCATTATTTTTTCTACCATGTCACTGCTTGAAAATGTGCTTATATTAACAATTTTAAACCTTGATGAAACAAGTACAATTACGTAAGGAACAAATAACACTACACATTTTTGTAAGCAACAAAATCGTTTGTGATTGTACAAGATCATTATAACTGAAAATGCACAGCCAATAATTTTGCAGGTTTTTCCTGCTGTAAATCCTTCGGCATTTTTTTGTTATCTTTATTGCTTCTAAGAAATGGGGAGACAAAAGCTGCTCAGTGAAATCCATCACCAACATAAAATTAGAGCGATGGGGGGTTTTGAGATTTATGCTGATTTAATAGAAATCAGATTCTTACTCTAACATCAGAGAAATACATTTGGTTAGAAGTAAGATATGACGGAAAATTCTTTTCTGTCTGCTTTTTGATAGATCCCTGATGCCCTTCTAAAACTGTAAACATGCAATTAATGCAAGCACATAGAGTAAAAGATTCCTGATGTTATCTTGCAGATGAGAGCTCAAGCCCTGCACAGCTGTGTTGTGTATGGATATTAAACTTCCCATAATACTTTTGACTGTCTTCAGTATTTTCACTAATGTCTTTGGCTCAAATTTCCTCTCTCACGTTGCCTAATATTAGTTCCATATCAATGTATCCCCTTCATTTTGCAAGTGGCTTTATTGATCTAGGCCCTTTTTGTGTCAATATGCACATACTGTCACAGTTTAATGCACATCACAGCTCAGATCAGTGAGAGTCACCACTCATCTGGGCCCTGGCGGGAACAGCATCAGGTTTGTACAATGCTTTATGGGTTTTGGCACACCTTTACTATTTATAGAGTAATTTCTTATTGGCAGTAGAAGGATTTATAGGTGACAAAGTAAAGCTGTATGACACAAGTAACCTTGCTGATGAACCTACCCAGAAATCAATCTTGACACCTTCAAAGTATTTCATGTAAGCTGCATGCAACCCTTTGTGTTTTAGTGTTTGCCAGTCACTCCAAAATCAAAGTCTGGGACCAGACGAGAATAAGACACTCTCCATCTGCTATTCTTTATGACTATCATTATCTTTTATGGCTGGTGGTTTGAAAAACTGTATTAAAAAAAAAAAATCATATATTGCCATTGCCTATACTTTCATGGATTGGCCTTGTGGTCTCCAGATAGTATTCTGCACAGCTACGTCAAAATTCAGTTTTGATTATTTGATTTTAGGAATGCAACCAGAAAGCAACTACTCTGTAGCAATCTCTGTTGGGTGATCAAATATGAATTCTCATCACAAGATATCCGATATCCCCTCCCATCTTTTTCCCCAGAGAACAGACACAGCCTTGACTTCAAACGTGAGGGCAAGCCCTACAATGTTTAGTATTTGTCCTACAATTCACATGCTTAGGGTTCGAGTCACTGCACCTGAGATGGAAAGACTTAAGGGTCACTGATAGAGGCAAGTGAAGGAGCAACAATTCATATAATCCTCTAAAGGCAGACAAAATGAAAGCAAGTTTAAAAAGCTTACAAACAAGGTGAATTGAGAAATGCATACTAAACCAAGTAATGCTTACTCTAAGTGATCTTCAGAGGTCTAAGAGCACTACTGGTAGGAATCATCCTCCATTCCAATGGAATCTGCTGTAACTATTGCCATCACAGCATCCTTTTTGCTAGCTAGCCTGGTTGATTGTTTAATCTCCTCTACAGATCCTCTCAATGCTGCTTTAGCAATCAGCTAGCTGCAGGCACTTACCGTGAAGGGCTGTGTTAAATCACTTGTCTTCCCTGATGAGCCTGGCTTCCCACCACTCTGAAACTGTCTCCCCAACATCCTGCCTTTTTTTTTTTATTTTATTTTTTTTAATGGCAACCCAAAGTACTGCTGGTGTGTCACTAGATGAGCCAATATTTGCTCATTTAGTTTAATGTTATCTATGTTATCATGCTCCTAAAAACACAGTTATAGCCAAGAGGATCTCATGCTTGGATTCATGGGGCCTGATTGTCACTTAAAGAAAAATGCCTTTGCCTCTCCGATGGCCTGAAAAGTGAAGTAATTGACATACTGGGAGTGCCATAAAAGTTCAATGTTTACAAGGAATCATGTGCAAAATGTCCAGCTGATACCATGGCTTAAATCAATATGGGAAAGCAGGAAAGGGAGCAGTGAAATTTGAAAATTGTGTAAGACCTAATAGGACATAAAACACCTCTGAAGGAAGAGCAAGTCTAGCAGGTGATTGGTTATCAGAATAAAAGGTGTCAAAAAGTGAATATCAAAGTATTAAACCTGAATAAACAGGGAATTGAAACTGTATATTACAACATAGTGATAGTAAAATTTACTCAGTGATTATTCATTTGGCATCTGTGGCATCTACTATGCCACAAGCAAAATATGTTTTTGTGATATCAAGTTGGATTAAGATAATTCTTTTCATACTAAAGAAAGCCTCTTGTGGCTATCACAGTCTTGAAGAGTGGTGCTATTGGCCACAGGGGATTGTTACAAACTATTGAAACAGGCCCCTGTGTAATGTATGAGCAGAGGCTTTAAATATATCACAGTAGGTTCTCTAAAGCAGATTGCATTTCATTCCTTCTGCTGTTTAATTGCCAAAACTACTGTGACTAAAAATCCCTTATTAGATATTTACGTAGGGTATCTTTAAAATTTTCTGCTGTGTTGTGTATTTCACCAACAAATAAAGTACATAAGTACCTCTTTGCAATGTTCTACATATAACAAATGTCAGCCACAAGTATGAAGTGATGCAGCTGTCAGCTCGCTGAGAGCCCACCATCACATGAAGATAAACAAGTAGCATTTGAGCTCCAAGCTCTCCACAAAGATCTGCTTACTTTTGTTCATCACCATCTCCACACCTGATCCTGCCGTATGCTACTTTACGGTGTACTCTATTTCAATTTAGAAGAACTGCAGTAGAGATAGGAAACTAGAGCTCCTCGTCCAAAAGCAGTCTTGCTCTCATTGCAGCATGCAGGAAGGAGGCAGCAATGAATATTGCCGGTCGTTCTGTTTAGTCTACAACCCATCTGAAATGCACTCCTGCATCAGTGCTATCACAGGAATTACTATTGCAAAATCAGCTTGCACCAGTCATTTCTGAATACCTGCTCAATTCCCTTGAAAGCTCTGCAGCTCAGTTCTAGCCATCTTGCCACTGAGTATTTCTTCTACAGCAGACAGGCAGCCCCATTGATTTTGGTAGGACATCTCCTGGGATCAAACCCTCCCCAGTTTAAATAAAAACAGGAGGCGCTGTCTTTAAACATCTGCTGGCTGCTGGAATGGTTCTCTGATTACAAGCAAGCAATGCCAATGAGTGTAAAATTACTTATCAGGAAAAAAAAAAAGGAAAATATCTGAAGAGACTTATATTAGGATTGGAGGAAGGTATTTTGTAGAGATCACAAAGACAACATTGTCAAAAATTGATTTGCCTTATTCAAAGCACTAAGATATGTGATTGGGAGAAATTACAAGATTTCAATTCCCCTATTCAGCTTAGAATTTCTTTAGATTCTAATTACTGCAGCTTAGAAAAAAAGAAAGCAATTGACAGAGAAAAAGTGACCTTTTATGGAACCTTGGCACTTACATCCAATAAGGCCTGAGAGAGTTCTTTTAAGAGTCTATCATATAAAATAATATTATTAGCATTTTTTGTTAAATAATTAGAACAAAGTTCCCTTAACTGTATCAATGGATGTCACCACCTCTGACCTGCAGGACCACTTGTGATCTTGGAAAATTGTGTGCTTCAAATCGGAGAGAATAAATATTACATTATTATTACAAGATGGCAACATGTCCTTGGACTTTGTGCTGAAGGTTTTGAAATGCTTGATTCAACGAATCTTGTCACTTCATCTACAGGCTGGAGAGGTGGAACCCCTCACAAAGCTCCATCACTACTAGCTCACCTGGAGCAGTTTGGAGGTAACCCAGCAATGCCACAGGCTGGGGCTGCCTTTTCTGCAGTGTAGCTGGTTCCTGTGCCTCTGTGGGCTGTTCTCTGTGTCTCAGGGAAGTGGAAATGGCAGTGATGGATCACTCAGGTGGTTGCTTCCCATATAACGTAAGGGGGTCTTTAAAAAGCAACACAGAAACCCAACTGATTAGGCTAACAGCAGGGCAAATGCTTTTCCCACAGAACAACGAATAAAAAATGAAAAGGAACACAAGTCATTTAGGTTTGAAAAGACAGTTGCAGGTTATGAAGCCCAACCATTAACTTAACACTGCCAAGTCACCACTAAACTATGTCCCAAAATGCCACATCTACATTTCTTTTGAATTTCTCTAGGCAAAGAGAAGTTGATTGCCAACTGTAGACCTGGCTCGGTGTGGCTGGCAGTCTACTTCTTCAGCATCTGCTGGGAGGGGCAGCAAAATGGAGATGGTTATGAGAATCAGCTATATGAGCTCTCCACTACGTTCTGAGAATGCTATCAGTGGTTTCGCAGATGGTTTCTCTTGCCTGTGTCCCTAAAGGATGGGAATGGGAGGAAGAATCTGACCTGTGGCCTTGCAGCTTATTCCTTTCAGCCCAGCACTTCACTGCCACATTGAGGTGGTTTCCAACCATAACTCTTGGATAGTTTAAAGCAGAGCTCCATTCTGTGGCTCTTCAGCACAGCCACATTTCTGTGCCCAACATATGGCTGTTGGGAGCCTGGCCTGCTGCTATCACACAGTTAAGAGCTCATGGCAGGACAGATTCCAAAGGGTGTGAAAGCACAGTTTGCTCCCTCACCTACAGAGGAACTGACTTGTCAACAAGGACTTGCAGAGATATGTTAACCTCTGGACAGAAGGCAGATTTATCGCCATTTGACCCCAGACTTTTCCCCCATTTCATGTTACATGCCTGGATTACTGCCCCTGTTGCTGAATCGGCAAAGTTTGGTACCTTGTCCAATAAAGAAGGGCAGACTATTCTGGAGACTTCACCTCTAAACCCCTGAGCACTTCAAACACCAGCCATATACCCATATCAGCACAGTAACCTGGGCTTTTTAGATGCATTTGAAATTCACATACAGATTCTATAGCTTGAACTCATCCTAAGTTATAATGTATAACTTAATAGACTAACATGTACTGCTCTGTCTTTCCTTTGATAAAACAATTTTTAAAAAGTTAAAGAATGCCTGATTGAATCGGGCATGAGCTTCCCATGGGATGAAATCATCAGCATTCTACTAGCACTGTGAGGGAAAACGCATCAGTTACCATTGTGATGATTTAATCTTGCAACGTTGGAAAAAGGGTCAGCAGCATGTCTGCCACAGTAATATTAATAGGAGACCCAAAGCTTAGTAATACAAGAATTTTGGTTAAATAAAGAGGAATTTAATTTTTTTCCTTTCCATATGATCCTGGAGATTTCTTTTTGACAAGAGAGAGTTTTGTCTTTTTTGGATAACAGTAGTTTATGAAGTGTAGGAAGTTAAAAGGAAAATCTCACAGTATCCATTCATTTAGTAAAGCCCTGCATTAGCTGAGAAATCAGCCTGTTACCTCTGCTTCTCTATCATCCCTTTGCAGAAGTTTGTTACTTAATTCCCATTCGTATTGCTTCTGTGGAGAATAACAGGCTGATGACATTTCGGTTAATCATAATCTTCCCAGTCCGTGACAACCTGTCAGTAGCCTTTTTGAAAATAAACTTGCAGAATAAATTTTTTTTAAAGAAGGATTTTTAAATTTTTTTTATACCCTCATGGAGAAGGGAAAACTAACAAAATAAATACATGAGAACATTTCACAAAGGAAAAAAAGTATTCTGGATTTATTACCAAGTGTTTCTTTCTCAACACTTTATATGCTGTTTCACTGCCCAGGAAATTGTTATTGACATAATTCTACTTGTTTTCCTTTATGCCCTTTAGGGACATACAGATATATTCTGTATATAAGACCCCTATTGCCTCCTTAGTATACTAGCATGAAGGACACTTTAAGTTTCCATGGACTGATCTGAGTATCAAGCAGCAATAGAATTGCAAGTAAAATCATGTCCATGTGGGTGTACATGCATAGAGGGAATTCTGTGTAGCGCAAAACAACCAGGAAACATTAAGATTTCAAACCATTGCTCTTATGTGTAACCATAAACCAAACCACTCTCTTATGTGTAACACATTCTAATAAATATGACCATTTCGACCCAGTTAACTTACCAGTAAAGGAGTGGGAAATAGAAGAGTGAGTTGGAAAGAACATGAGACGGTTTGCTATCAGCAATGAGCTCACAGGAGCCAGCACCAGCAGCTGAACCTAGGTCATGGCAGGTGTAAATCTTGGGTGGAGGCCACTGAAGCCCAAAGAAATACTATAAGCTGGAGACAAAACCACAAGCAGGCATCACTGACAAACAAAGAAAAAGTCAAAGGCGGTCTCATCCACAGTGACAGCTTTTGTGAAAACTCAATCAAAGCTACAGAAGTGTCAGCACCATTTGTTCACGGCAACAAAAGGCAGGATGTTGAACTACGTGGAAATAGCCTATGTTGTAAACAGCTGCAATGTCATCAAGAAGAAGAAATTCAAGTTTCTGTCAGCTATGGCATGCTGCCAGCCTAAAGTCAGGAAGAATATCCCTGGATAGGCAAAATGAACAGCTCTTTCACTAGCATGGTGATTTAAACTGTGATGTCTGAGCAAAAAGCGCTTTGCTCCTTCCTTCCAGATTGGTCCTTTGAAGACAATCTGCAGTTGATTTTCTTTCCCTTAGAAGTAATATAAAAGCCAAAGACAGTTGCTTTACAAACACTTAGGCAGCATTAGCATTGAAATGTATTTCTTTCAGAGAACTTTGATTCCAGATCCTTCTGCAATGGGTATGAAACTCACACCCACCTCACACCCCCAAGGTCTATCCAACGTCTTCACACAATGTACAGTATAATCACTCTGTACTTCCACTACAGAAGGTGGCCAACCGCGTGACTGGTAACCATAGCAGCTGCAAGAGCCCCAAAAAAAAAAATTTCCAGTGCTGAATGTATGCACAAGTCTGTTGCTTTAGCATCACTTTATTTGCCATGAACAGCATCAATGGGTATGCCTCAAAATGTCCTGGTGTTTGATGAGGAAAGAGATGCCGCTCATCACCACAAGGAAAACAGCATGTGTCACACAGAAGTATGTTTTCTGTCAGTCTCCTGACTTTTGTAATGTCTAGAGATATTTGTCTGAAGCTGTAATCCCAGGCATTCAAGCTAGAATAGCTATTTCTTGTATGGGAAAATTTGGTCCTGGAGAGTTTCCATGCTGGAATCACTGGTCTTTTTCCTGTCATGTGCTGAGTGTTGCCTGCCAGGGACCAAAAAGTAATGACAGGCAGTAACATCTTTCCCAGTAACAATTCACAAAACACAGTATCACAATACCACTAGCTGTCTCAATGCTATTTAACTCTTTCAGACAGAATAAGGGAACTTTCCACAGGTGGATCACGTGGGCATGGAATTTCTCCCTTTCCTCTGCCCAATGGTAACCTTCCAGCTGATCTGAAGCTTGGGAGAATGTAATTCCTTGGAGAAGGCTGTAGTAGCGAGTGGCTCTCCTCTTAGAGTACCCCACCTAATGAGATCTGCCTCCCCAGCACAGCCCTCCTTGAGGGCCTACAGACCCTTGGTCACCTGCTACAGGCAGGAGGTTGGTCTGTTGGCTTCTCTCTCTTATTGGAGGAGGACATTATGGATGTACCAGCACACCAGAGCTATATGGGCAGAATGCAGGGAAGAAGTGGATTAAAAGCAAGAGCAAAAGGAAGCCAAGCAGTGAGGCACTAAGGCAGTTGCTGTAGACATTTTGACAGAATATCCTTTTAGTTTTGGTTAAATTTTACTACTATTGGGCATTTAGAAGCCTGTTAGTATTGTGGTGCTGGTACACATATCAAATATCAAAAGCATTCAGCTCCCGACAATATGTCACACTTGGACGTAATCCAAAGGCAGTGACAGTCTAAGACCTGTGAGTTATAAAGCCAATCCCTGCATGCTTATTTACACTAGAAAGCTCACATTCCAGCCCAAAGCCCAAAAGCAAGATATACCTCAACATACAACAAATTATAGATGACTCATGGTGTCTGGGTTCAAGTCTTTTGGACTTCAGCAAAAAAAGCTATCACCTAAGCAGCTGCTTGGCTGATGATTTCTTTTTTACTACGTTTCTTTAAAAAGTAGTGCCCCTAAGAATATCAGCCTCACAAAATACAGTCCTATTATTTTCAATACATTTGTTTGCACAGAGGAAACATGGCAAGTGTGGATTAGCTACCAAAAAAATCCAACAAAAAATTTAATGCTGCAAATATCTCTTGGCAGAAATCTAGAGTGCTCAGGTAACATCTTTACAGGACAGTCTTGTTTTGCTTTCTTATAAAACATGCAGACCCATAAGAACATTTGGCCAACACAGAGAACAGCTGATCTACACAACTCCAGAATTAAAAGCACGAGTTGCTACAGTTTTGGTAAAAGTTCTGCAGCTATTAGTTGCAATAAATATTAATCTTTGCAGACAAGCATAGGAAAATTTTACCAGTTGCAGCCTCTCCTTTGGTTTGCAGCCTCTTCTACCAACATGTGCCATAATTTGCTCTCAGAAGACCCAAACAGAAATGTTCATGAGAATGTAAGGCGGAGGTAAATTGTCTCCTTCATTCATAAAAAGAGAAGAAGGACAAGCATCCCACAAAACTCCTTTCTTGTTAAGCAGGGCATTGTAGGGAAAAAATAACCAGGAATATCAGGCTGGAAGGGGCTACTTGAAGAACCCAACACACAGGTTTCACAGACACCTCATTATTTCATCCTCTTCCTGGGAGTAATCAGCTGAGAAGTGGTTTCACTCTTTGCTCACACTGGAGCTGCCTCAGAGCCTCACCTGAGCTACTCATTTATACTCTGAGAAGGATCTCTCTCTTAGGCAGAGTACTTACCATGCCAGAGCCTACCTAGTTTGTTAAAGCTTTGGGGTAATGACAACCCACAGTGCTAGGGATGAAATTTTCATTGTGCTGTTACTAAATATTTTTCATTATTTCTGTAGAATAATAATTGGCCTGTAGATACCAGCATTTTTATATGGCTATGAATAACTATAGCATGAAGCTGAGTTGGGGGAGGTTTAAGATGGATGTCAGGAGAAGGTTTCTCACACAGAGGGTGGCTGAGCACTGGAACAGGCTCCCGAGGGAATTAGTCAAACACTAAATCTGACAGAGTTCAAGCAGCGTTTGGTCAATGCTCTCAGGCACAGGGTGTGACTCTTGGGGTGTCCTGTGCCGATGGCCAGGGCCAGGAGCTGAACTCAATGATCCTTGTGGGTCTCTTCCAACACAGCATGTTCTATGATTCTATGAAAAGTTTTCTTACCTTAACTTACTGCATGTTTCCATGACTCTCTTGTATAAGAGAGTTTTTATTTCCACAGACCAACAGTCTCTCAGTTTGTTTTTAATTTTGGAGAAAAAATTAACTTAGAATACCATCTTTCCTAAGAAATTTAGCCAAACCCCAGTCCCTTATTAAAATTAGATTTCCAGTCAGGAGAATTATAAATATGTCTCTTCTAGCCAGACATTTTCTATTAAATCATGACTGACTTTATTCTTCTGTTTTCCACACAGAGCAATAATTATTGGAACAATAAAAAAATAGGTAGTTTAAAGTTTTGCCTTTTATTGAAAAAGTTTATTACTGGGTCAATATTTCTTCAAAACCAGACTTTTCTTGTAAAATTGTATATATTTTAAATATTTGTTGGTATAACCAGTATCAATACCCAGTTTACATGTAGCTAGACAAAGCTGATAACAGACATGCTTACGTGAGCTCTGATAACATTCCTAAGTTCACTTAAAAGAGATTTCATTATGTCTGAAAGCTTATATTCAAAAGTAATTACTTCCCTTGCAGCATTCAGTTTACCTTGCTGTTGAATATGGTCTTCAAATATTAGTATATTACACATTTGGAGAAGAATTGGTGAAGTAATTGCTAGTATAGTGAGAAGTGATTGTCATTCATCTTACAGCCTTGCTTTAAAAAGGTAATATATATATATATATTTAAAATTGTGTGAGAGATTCAGATATTTTATAATTTGATTGGTTACTAATAATGAGTAGGCTTTTTTTTGGTAACAGATTAAAACAGCCACGGAAAATTACGGCACCATGCCTTCCTTTAATTTGATATTGGCTGGGAAAGTGTGTGGCAGTTGGCTTAGCATCAGTTTTTTAACACTCCAAAGATTCAATAGATACAGATGTACATTTTAGAAGAGCCATGGGAAATGCCTGGCTCTTCATGTGCCTGTTGCCATTGCAAGAGGAAGCCTCAGCAGTACAAACTGCATCTGATAACAGGTTTGGAGGGTCTGACACTCCTTTAGTTGCCATAATCATTAAGCTGCTCTTTTTGTGCATCTTTTCTTCCCATACATGCTTAGCAATAAAGTGTAGCAGGCTGCTAAGGATGAAGAGCAATGGAAGCCATTCATGCTCTTTGATTTGTAATTGGGATAAACCATTTGTGACTGCAACTCACTTGGTGATGCAGCGACTCACAACTTCCTGTTGAGTTTGACTCTAGCACCAACTCTGAGTAAGACAAGGGGGCTTGAGCCCCTCTTGCCAGAGGAGAGAGCGAGAAACAAAACTGGTATCCTTTGAAAGCACAGAAACTGCCTAAACCCTGCCATGATTCCTCTTCTGTATAGCTCATCGTGAGCAGGGTATGGTGGTTTCCATCTGATTGGCAGGATTTCAGAGGTTGCTCATTCCTTTAAATATAGCACCACCTGGGAACTAAAGCAAGAGAAAGTGGCTTTACAGTGGCTGAAAGAGCCTCATGGTATTTACAAAAAAATGAATACGAAGGTTTGGGGTTTTTTTTAAGTCTGTGCACCATTAGGAAAAAAAATCAGAAATTGGTTTCCCTCTGGCTCCAGTTACCATATATGAAGTTGAACTCTGCTCAGTCTTCCTTTTACTTGAAGGATTAGGCTTCAATTGCATGCTGCAAATAAGTTAATCATTACTCTGTTTCTCTTTGATCTTGATTATTAGCTATTGATTGCATTGCTCTTACAGTCCATCCTCTTCAGTTCTCTGAGTCATATTTTCCCCCTTCTGTAGGTGTGTTCACCTTCCCCCACCCTTTCTTCTTACATTGAAGGAAGATTTGCACATTGTTAATATTATTTTTATCACATTTCTACTTGTTCCCATTTTGAAAATAATTTTTGCCATGCAAAATCTCTCTCACAACCTCCAGTCCTCATCTCCAGACCATTGGTCCAATTACCCTAACTCCATTCCCAACACCTAGCACAGTGAGAAGGGTAGAGCTGTGGCGGTGAAGCAGAGGTTCCTTACATACTTTCTGAATCTCTCAGCTATGCAGAGGGGTTTAGAGGCCCAGAGGGCAATACATGCAGCCACCTTCCTTGGGTCTAGTCCAGGAAGGAGCAGTACACAGGATCCCCAGTACCTGCTGCTGCATGCCAAGAGGAAAGCATGATGAGCAGGAAGCTGAATAACCCCTCCAGAGCCAGGGAAAAGGCTCAGCTACCACCTCTCCAACAGCAGGGTGTTCTGTCACAGCCCCAGTTGGCCTTTGCTGTGAGTGAAAAATTCCAGGCATCTTCTTCCTGACCTCCCTGCTCTCATAAAGAAAGGCAGGATGGAGCCCACAGAAGGACCAAACAGTTCTCACTGTACAAGGGCATAACACCAGCCTGGCTTTCTCAGCAGTCAAATATTTGCCTGGTGGGGTGCCTCCAAAGCTGTTTCCAGGAGCTGGGCTAGACTGCTTCCTGCAGCCACAGAGCTCTGCTCCTCCTCTAGCCCATCCCTCCTCTCACACAACATGCCAGAGAGTATTTAAACATTCACACCGAACCTCATGTTTGAGATTTCATCCAAAATACACCCTTCTACCACCCACTCAGAGGAAACTCATTTTATTTGTCTAACAAGAACAAAGGGCCAAGCGGGTTAACCCTGCCAAGCTTACTGCCAGGAATCCAGACTTTCACATCCCATTTATAACATCCAAACCCACCCATTCAGCTAATCCTTACACAACACTGATAAATCATTCCATCTCAGAGGCATCACAGAAACAATTACTTTACTTGTACCACTTAATAAAAATAAAATAAAAAATTTTAAAAAGAAAGAAAAATAAAAGACAAAAAAAAAAAAAAAGAGAAGAAGGAAAAATAGCCAGTGAAGAAAGGCAGAGGAGGCAGAGACCCCTTTTCTTCTTTGCATTCTGGGAAGGTTTATTCCAGCAGGTGCCAGGGTAGATAAAACAAGATGTCTCAGGTTAGTATACTCATGCCCTGTCCATATTATTAACTATACAGCAAACACATTCTAATTTAAGGAATACAAAATAATAAAGAGATTACTTTTGTGTTGCTAAATTAGAAAAAAACATCTTACAGAGAGGTATGAAGGAAAGTGCCAGACAAGTTAGTTTAAGTCAGACATACAGTTGCATGTGCACTGTAATGCCATGGAAATAATTTTTCTGCAGTTGGCAAGCCAATATATCCCTGAGATTTAAAGCAGGGTGTCAGAAGCCTGCTGCCCCAGGAGTGCCAGCCATCACTCAATTCACTGTCTCCACCTAGAAAGATCAAGTAAAAATGCTGCCACTTCACCTATCTTTTTAGACCATGTGCCTACAGGTATCCCCAAACCCTATAATAATCTCCTGAATTTTTAATAATCTGTAAGACACATATATCAGCTTCTGTAGCTCAATGCTGAAAGTAGAGGTCTCTAGAGCAATAGTTTCCAAATGCAAAGGGAAAAATACATGCTTCCAGAATGGATGCTTTATTGCAGGTTAACAAAAAATGAAAGAATGGAGAAAGGAGTAAGATACAAACCTGGACCCAGAATAAACAATGCCTCCATCTTGAATCAGCTCACAGCCCCATTGCTTGGCAGATAGACAGTCAGAATTTTCATTTCAAGGCTGCTACACAGAGAGCATAAACTATTCCCACACAAAGATGACTAAGACCCTAACTGTTCAATTTGCCAAGCCCCTCAAATAATCCTAAGTAAACATATTGCTTTCCAGAACCCCTACAAGGTCAAAAATTTCACAAAGCCTCCCTCGTTGTCCTACTGCTAGCTGATTTCCTTCCAGGAGAAAGCTCATAGCCACTCCAATAATTTTTATCCAGCTGAACTTCAAAGGAGTTATTGATATTTATGTGTCTTTGGAACCAGTTCCCCAACTAGTGCATTTTTTGCATGATTTTTCCATGTGTACTATATTTTAAAAGTTAGCAATGCACAAAAATTATTTACAGAAGTAAAGTTGGTTGGTAAGAGAAGAATTTGCAAATATGCTGCAATTGACAATGTTTCCAGACTTTTTCTTTTGTTTGGGATTAATGGATGGGTGACAAATATAAAGGAAAAAGACAGAACTTGCAGGTTTATGTCAGCAGAATGAAGGCCATGGTGTTACAGCTGTTCTGCTTCCAGCACTTGCTGTGTCCAGCTACGCTGCGCCTGCACTTCTAATAGCACTCTAGGTACCCTTAATTTATTCACTTTGCATGAAAGTGGCTTTAAATCCACATTTTTTGATTGTACACACACAGAAAAGGTGAGAACAGTTCTCTCTTCTACAATGCTGATAGCTTCCAGCTCCCTGCCCATCTGCTCGGCTTCTGGCCTGAGTAGGTTTGAGCACAAGCTGTGCCTGTGGGTCTCTTCATCATCCTTGGGTGCACCACAGATCCAAGATTCTGGTATACTAATCTCTACTACAGATAGAGTGTTTTGAGCCCATTTTGGTCACAAGACATTTGCAAGCATGTAGGGTCATAGAGGAGCACAGTTCAAAACTGAGGAGCAGATCCTCATGAAGAAAGGATTACAGCGTCAAACTTCCTCCACAGAAGGGATGCTAGCATGGGATCCTAAATTTAAATCTGACTGAAACTTTCCTAGTGTTTAGGGATGCTTACAGATAAGATTTTGCCATATTCTATTAGGGAGACAGGATGTACTCTCTTACTAAGAGGAAAACAACCTGAGATAGTGATCAGCAGGGGGGCAAGGTTGCCTTAAAATTTTTGATAAATTCATTTTGATGCTGGAAGAAATACACAAATTCATCTCTCCTGAAGAAACGTATCTGTTAGGATTGCATATCTATTTCTTATGCTCTCTCCCATGGGAGGAAATGTGGTGCTTCTTTTCTCCCCTCATCCTGAGGATATCTTCATTATGTTCAACTAAGAGCTTGGCATTATATGACAATGTTGCTAATGAAAGCCTCCAGGCTCCAAAGGGCTGAGTCTCAAGAGCTCCATGATTAAATAGAATAATTTGCAGTTCTTCAGTACCTTCCATCTAGAAATCTCAACTGTTTGTACAGATTCCTGTGAATTAAGCCCAGTCTCTCACATATGAGCTATTTCTGATAAATACCAAATACCCTGGTAGCAAGGACACTTTTCCAAGAGATGACAAACAGTTTTGAGCATTTCTGACTGGGGTTAAGGCTGAGCCCAGGAGCCCAGTGTTTTGCAAAGGTTGTCTCTGCAGCAGCATGAGCTCCCAACTCGCCTTCTGGCAGTTTGGAAAAGGGTGACCTCCTCTCAATTCTTAAGGAGAAAGCTGTACATAATGGATCCCAAACAGATGAATATGCCTCCTGGAAGACTACCAAAGAAGTGGATTTAAGGCTTATGTATCATCAGCATTTCCTGGCTGGTTGTTGGCCAGTTCATCAAAGCCTGAATATAGGAAGCTCCATCCTGTGATTTGTTCGAGTCACATTAGAAAGAAAATTTAATTCTGGCCTTGCATTGCACGTAGGATACTCATGTCTAACACAGATCTCCACATTTTATGCAGTCCATTTAATGTCATCCTCCATGACTAAATAATTCAATAAAAGTTACAGAATGGCCTGACAAGGAATGTTTCTACTCTTTCTTTTGTGTTTTCTGTTCCAACCACTGCATCTCCACTTCCAACAAATTGTGATAATTGGCAAAATATTTCCACATAAGAATGCACACAAGCTGTTAGGTTAAAAAAAAAATAAAAATTAAAAAAAAAAAAAAAAAAAAAAAACAAAACACCAAACCAAACCAAACCAAAACAAAACAAAAAAACCCAAACAGATAGATAGATAGATAGATAGATAGATAGATAGATAGATAGATAGATAGATAAAAGCTATCTCTGATTAGTCTATCTGCCTTTGTTTCTGGAGCCAAAATTGAGAGTAGGTTTAGAACTCTAATCCTAGAAGTAGTATGAAATGCTGCTAATACCATTAGACTCAACATTTTACTCCCAGCTGTCTTATTTAAAGACTTAAACCACCATCCCCCCCACCCGGGTCAAGTACATTTCCCAAAAAAAGTTTTTGTTAGTGAGCTGTTTTTAGTATCAGTGAAGCCATGTGTCAAATGGATGCATGTTCAAGCCTTCAAGTTCAGATTTGTGTTTGTCCAGTGTTTTTCCACTGTTGTAGTTTTAGCTGTTTTGAACAGGAAATCCCACTGCACTGGGTTTGAGTAGCAAGGATGGAGTGGGGGGAAAATCCACAGGAGTGGCTGCTGTGAGAGACTGCTAGAGCTTCCTCCACAGCTGACAGAGCCAGCGCTGGCTGGGCCCAAGGTGGACTGACCAGTGGGGGAGCCTAAGGCCGAGCCCATCGGTGAGGGTGACAGCACCTCTGGGATAACACAATTCAGGGGGAAAGGTTACAGATCAAGGGCAATTGTGGACAGGTAAGAGAGGAGTGCAAATATGTGACAGAAATAGCTCTGTAGACACCAAGGGGAAGAAGGAGGGGAGCAGTTGTTCTAGGTGCCAGAGCAGCAAATCCCCCACAGCCCATGCTGTAGACCATGGTGAAGCAGGATGTCCTCCGGCAACCCACGGACATCCACAGTGGAGCAAATATCCACCTGCAGCCCCTGGAGGACATCATGCTGGAGCATGTGGATGCTGCAGGACATTTTGACTCCACGGGAAACCCATGGTGACCAAAATCCTGGTAGGACTTGGGGGCACCCTGGAAGAAGATCCCATGCTTGAGGAGGTTTGCTGGCAGAAATTGTGATCCCAGAGGGAATCCATGCTGGAGCAGTCTGTTTCTGAATGACTTCAGCCTGTAGAAAGGACTCACACTGGAGCAATTTGTGAAGAACTACCGCCAGTGGAAGGACTCCTGTTGGAGAAGTTCCTGGAGTCTACTGGGGAGGGACCCCACACTGGAGGAAGGGAAGAGTGTAAGGAGTCTTCACCATGAGGAGGATGGAGTAGCAGAGACAAGGTGTGATGGACTAGCTGCAGCTCATTCCTCATCCCCCTGTGCAGCTGGGGGAAGGAGGGAGGGAATGTGGGAGAAAAGCACAGGAAGGGAGAGCTGGGGGGAAGGCGGTTTTGATGTTTGGGTTTATTTCTCATTATTCTACTCTGATTTGGTTGGTAATACATTTCATTAAATTCCCCAAGTCAAGTCTGTTTTGCCTATTACAGTAACTGGTGAGTGATCTCTTCCTCTCCTGATCTCAACCCACAAGCCTTTCATTATATATTCTCTCTTCTGTCCAGCAGAGGAGAAAGAGTGATCAAGCACCCTTGGCGGACACCTGGTATCCAGCAAGGGTCAGCCCACTACACCCACTGGTCTTTAAGCTGTGGAAAAATCCAAAGAAGCAGAATCACAGAATTTAGTGGGGTAGCATTAATTAACAGCGTATTGTTAAGCAATATAATGAATCAATAAAATAGACATTAGTCACAAAGGCTGTTTCTGCAGTCTTTCTAGCACCGTATGATAAGTGCTAGAGGCAAAATAACAAAATTTCTTTCAGCAAGATGGGAAGAGAAACACATGGCTGAGACAGGGCAGCTGATGAAATCCTGCCGGAGGGGGTGGTCTGAGACACGTGCGTGTCCAGGCAGCTGGAGGGAAATGAATTCACCCAACCAATGAGAAACACTATCTAAAGGTCAGGGGGTAGCTAAGCAACAGAAAGGAAAAAACCTTCATCACTTCCAGCTGGAAATAAAGAAAAAAAAATTAGTTTTCTAGGATTTGATCGCAGTACCGCCCAGTGGGTAGGCAGCAAAGCTATGAGAGTAGGCTGTGTCTAGCTTTACTCTATTTGCAGAGTTGCTGTGTGACATTAGCCAAATGAACTATTTTTTGCCTCAGTTTCCCCATTTTAAAAATGCCACAGGCAGTTTAATTGTAACACCTTAACACAAGAGCAGGGCTGGGAGGTCTCTATTTCTACATCTCTTTAAGACCCTAAAGTAAAAGAAGTTGTAGAATTTCAGACTAACATAGTTATTTTCTGTTTATTTCCAGTAGGTAGACACACAGTAGGAACCGTTTTGACATGTGTTAGTGTAGGTGGAAATGAATAATTTGGAAATGACTGGAAGCTAACTGCTGTAGACTGGCTGCTGCTACAGTCCTAAATAAATTCCATTAAACTGATCTTGAAAATAAAGTAAATGTTGCTGTTTTGTTACTAATTAACTTAATATTTAACATGCATACATTTTAATTTATACACGTGTGAACATACATACACTCCCTATATTATATACATTCTTTAAATTACTTGTAAAATGAACAGTGCCAAAGAGGCATCCAGTGTTTATTACCCCACTGTATTTACCAACACCATAAGATGACCTAGAAAATACCATTCAGGAATTTCCTGAACATTTCTTACCTGCTTTTAAAGAGTCTTGCTTTATACAGAAGGGTGTTGAGCATCAGATTTATTGTAATGGTCTGAAAAAAAATGTTAGTGACAAAACTAAGGCTCAAATTAAGACCAGAAAAGATAAGGAATTAAGATTAGTTTTATTCCAGTTTCATCAGAGATTCTCTGGCTTCTCAAGGAAGAGAGAAGAGACTTTTTGGTCAGGTCACAGCTGGGATGAGCTACTGTGAATTGCTGTACCAAATAAAAAGCTCATGCCACTCCTCAGGGCATGTCCACTTCCTTATCTGCATGGTGCTTGTGCACACATTGCACAAGGTAGTTATCAAGTACTTACAGAATGAAAGTGTACCTCTAGATGTGCATCCTTCTCCTTAGGGCAGGGGTGTATCTTTACCCTCAGGATAGAGACTGCAAAGTGTCTCCATGGACATGCAGAGTATGTATTACATAATAAGCCAGACCAATAGTCTACATCATTTCTTTCCATTATGATGGGACAGTGTGTCACTATCTCCCAAAAGTGGATGTGATCAACTTGCAATGTTTCCTTCTGGCCTTGACAGCTCTCAACCAGCACAGCACCACATGAGAGCTACAGCAAACAGCATCACATGATAAACAAGGAGGCTCTTTCACAGGCTAGCTAAGCTGGGCTCCATCCAGATTCCCGGACCTGGAGAGTCCTGGAGACACCTGAGCATGGTGGTATATCCACATATCCACATGGCCCTCCTGGCATGGGGACACAGGTGGCCGGCAGGGTTGAGACTCCTCCAGCCCCTTTGAGGGGCAGTGGTTGCCACCACCTGAGAGGAATGAGCTGTGGGCACACCTGCTCACCTTGGGGAACAAACAGAGCAGGGCATGCCAGATTTCTGCTCACATCTTCTCTTGCCTGCTCCCACACACCAAACTGCACGCAGATACTAAAGCAACTGCTAAGAGACAGCTAGTCAGAGATGCACTGATTTATGTCACACCTAACACTGGCAGAAGCAAACTTGGAGGTGGAGGCAAGGACGTTTCAGTGGCAGCATTTCAATAGCAGATTTAAAAATCAGGGCTTAATGTTTCTGTAAATTAAAACAGCCTAATTAGTCAACAGGCTGTAAGAGTTTTCCCACTAGGAAAGAACTGTAAATGCAAAGCCCTGCTCCAAGGCCTGAGTTAGGCATCTGGTAACATAACAAATCTCCCCTTACAGAGTGTCAGTGGATTAAAATACTGAGGAGTGCCCGCAGATGAAGCTGCTAAACTCCACTCCAAGCTACCTCTTGCTACAGATCCCAGGGGAGTTCACTGAACAGAACTTCTGCTACTGTCCTTGCCAGGAAGGAAAATTAATTCTGTTAACTGTAAGAGTACAGTTATGTCTTTCGTTTCACACTCACTCACCTTCATAGTCCTTCATGCCCCCGATTAGAAATTCACTCGCCTTGCAAAGGGTCTCAGGGTATAGAGGCAGAATGATGTTTGTATTTTGAATTTACCATTAATATTTTTGTAGTTTCAAGTCCCATAGTGTCTAGAAGTCACTTATTCAGCATGCTTAGAAACACAGGGCATAGAGTAGCATTTCAGAGGCACCTAATTTACAGCCTATGTCAATGTAAAGCATTTATTTCTTTAACTCTTTCTTACAGCAAATGTTGCTGTGAGATTTCAACTCTCAAGCATTTTGAGAGGAAAGGAATGGATGCACACAACATAGGTCTAATATCCACCCTCAAGACCATGTAATCACCCTAGAGGATGTAATCACAAAACCCAGAGCCAGCTTCTGAGGTCCCTGAACTGAAGAACCACCCCAGAGAAAGCCTGTGACTGTCTGTTCCACATAACTACATTTCCAAGTATTTTCTGTAGCCAAGAGGTCACTCCCATTTTGGCATGTGAAGTAAACTGACTGACCTGGAGCTGTGTGAGTGGGGGGCAGCTGGGCATACGAGTATGTGACTTGCTAAAATAAGACATAAGCCCTTGAAAACAGCTTAATATAATCTTGCAGGGGGTTGGTCAAGCCTTCTAATGAGAAACTCCTATTTTCCCTTGCGTCTGGCCAGGAGAGTGCTATTACTAATAATGAGAAAAGGATCCTCTTCTTTCATTGATTTGTACTTGTGCTTAGCATCCAAACAGATGAGATTTCAGGCAGCAGCACTGTTTCCCCAGCCTACATTTGCTGCTTCTTCCTCAGGAAAGTACATGAGGACGATCAGAGAGGAAAAAGTGTTTTTCTTTCCAATGCTGTGTGAGGGATAAAGAGAGAAACAATTTAGAAACAAATCTATCCCCAGCTGGAAAGCAGAGGTTAGTCCTGAGAAAAGACAAAGTGAAGAGAAATTGCTAAACTTCTGCTGAAAATAATCAAAAACACCTGTGATGTAGCTCCCCAAGGAGGGTAATTAAGTGAGAAAGATTGGTGCTTATTGGAACTTAGACTCTCAGCAAAATTTAAAGTATTATTTCTCACATGACTTATTTGCTTGCTATTTTAGGAAAACATATTTTTCCTTTGTTATGCTGAATAAATGACAAGATTGATTGACTTCCTGTGTTACTTTGAGTGACTAACATATATCTATATACTCCTAAATAGGTATTCACTAAATTATTTACACCTTCTGCACATCACTATCTCAAAACCTCATTCTTGTGTTCATCTGTTTGTTCAGCTACCACAGGAGTGGAGTTGTGAGCTCATAAATGGTTTCTTGTACAAATACAGATCTGCAATCATTATAACCCTTCTTTTTTCTTTTTCTTTTACTTTAGGCATCTTACTTTAGGTGTCTCCCATCTAAACTGGTGGTATTTACCTATCTCACAGGCTGTTCTAATAATTTTGAGCATATGCAGGGTTCTTTGCATATACAGAAAATTACACTCTCAACTGTAATATAGAATGTAGTGTAATAGAGAAAGAATTAAAACACATAACAGAGAAGAGAAAAAGGACAATGTGCGAGTCCACAGAGCAATCATACTCCTAATGCATAACTTACTGGCTTGTTTTTTCAGTTCACTGTGCTACTTTATCAGCTGATGCTTCCCTTGCCTCTGTAATCCATGACAATGTACCTAAAATATATGGTACATGATGAGTGAGATGAGGGACTGGCTGGTGTCATGGTTACAGGTGAATGAACATTCAAGCTGCACAAATAGTCCAAATCTGAGACACAGATTTCATATGTGATGTTAGCTTAAGTCACTCAGATTTTCAGCCATGGTCAGTAGTTCAATATTTTCTAGGTGCCTGAATTGAGGCTTTGAAATTACAGCAGATAGTGAAGATCTAAAGACAAACCAAACTGGAGCTAGAGCGTGCCAAGTGCGGAGTGTCACCAAGTGTTGTGGAATATGCAGTCCCACTCTAATATTGGACACTTGAGTGCCTTCAGCTTCTGCTCTCCACTCTTCAGCTCTACATTCATGAAACACAGGTAGTGCCCTGCCATCTCCAAGGGAAAGAAGGAAAACAGATGATTTAGTATTTGTGAGGCACACAGTTACTATAGCAATAAGCAGCACAGGAAAACTCGTGAGGAAAGTAATTGCCTTCCATGCAGATAGTACGCAGTCAGTAAGGCATGGAGACACACTCTGAACAAAGAAGGGAAAAAATACTGAGCAGCTGCTCCTTAAATGAGTATCATTCATCTCGTGCACTGGGTGCAGCAAGGCCCTGTGGAGTTCTGTGTGACCATAGATTTAACAGTGGCCCTTAAACACACACACAGAGATTCTTAACCCTGCTATTTCCAGCCACTGAAGGCCTGACTTTGAAATCTTACTGCTGAGGCCAGAGAGTGCAGCACATAGTTTTTCAGATTATAAATGTAGAAATTCCCTGTTGTAGCAGCAGGCTGTTACACATCATCTGTGACACTTAGGTCCCCCTACACAGACCTCTGTTACTTAGACCAAGGAAATAACTGACTGTGATGGTAATCCATCACCCTTGTGATGTGGACCAATGGAAAGGTGATTGGTTACAGAACGGGATTCTCTACCCCTTTTTATACTCTGTTCCTTCTTTTCAAATTGTCTGTGTGCTCTCCCTGTCCTTGCTCAAATTTCTCTCTGAATTAAAGTGTGCTTCTGTTGTCAGCTTCACCTATGTCTTGGCTAATGCCCAGTTTCCCATCTAGGGAACCTTGTACAATTTTGTTAGTCATCCCAGCCAGTTTCTTAGCTGCCTCTCCTAAGCCATGGGAACACTGCCTCTTGACTTCTTGCAAGCTCTGTCTTCATTGCTCCTAATACTTACTCTTTGCCAAGTCAGCTTCAGATTCCTCTTCCCCATCTCCTCTGATTCAGTTTTCATAACCACCCATTTGTTTCTATTTTCAGAAGATGAAGATTCTCCTAAGAAGTCAATTGTAGCAATCCTAGCTAACAAAAATCCTTGGTACTGTGAGATGAATTAAGAGTCATAGGTAGTGGTAGCACTCTAAACTTTGACAAACATATTTTATATGCTAAAAGTACACAAATAAATACTAAGATCAACTCCTGTTACAGAGTATTGTTGTAAGTGTTCCCTTATAGTGGTCTTCTGGGATTTTTTTTGTAGGATGCTTTGCATGTTCTGATTGTGACAAAAATTGCTGCAGGCACTCGGGTAATTAGCACTACATGGCTTTTCCTAAAGACAGTTTCAAGGATAAAAAGAAGAATACTTTACTAGGAACTGCAAACTACATTTGGGTTCATGGTATTTCCTAACACTCCCTGACTTGTCTTCTAAGAGCAGACTAGCAGTGATGTGAAAGGGGGAAAGTGTCCTTGTGACCCAACCCTTCCTTTCACCTTCAGGACAAAACCATAAAAAGGTGAGGGTGCCAGAAAAGGCCACTTCAGAAAAGTCTTACTGCCAGTAGGGAATGCTTAGCAGAGGGCAAGTGCAGAGTGATTCTTTCCAGGATACTCTCTAGCAAGCTGCAGCTTAAGGACTCTTTCAACTTTGCTGTATTCACATTGACTAAGCCAGCCTTGACAGACCTTTCTGCTTTTCTGCCACAAATACAGCCAAGAAATGGAGTTTTGTTTTGTGTGGGGTTTTTACTTTTTTACATATATTATCTTTCTTTTCTTTAAATCTGGATTTTTTATTTTTTTTTTTAGCTTCCAGAGCATACAGAACTCACAGTCACAGACTAATGTCCTATGGTAGAAAGCACTGCTCTGTGTACTTTTTGAACATGGGGACTTGCTGGGCTTGATGTGTCAATGTGCATGTTAAATGAATACAAAACACTCAAGAATATAAGGTGAAGAGGGATGCAGGGACTGTAAACTGACTGGCAGAACAATGAGAATGCCCACCATAATGACTGAGTAGTTCATTACAGGAATATAACAGAGAAAGAAGAGTGTTTTTGAGTACAGAAACAATTTTCTGTGAATGCTTCCAGCTTTATTTGCATCCAGCACATTTAATCTGATGCCCTAGCTGGGGTGTTAGAAGAGCAGCCTCCAGAGTTTCATGTAACTATTCCAGCTGCCAAATTAATTTTTGCAGTTTACAGCTAACAATCCATCATACACTACCCAGTGTTTAACTTTCTTTTGTTTAGATCATTTGGATAATTAAAGTACCACAAATTCCATGGTGTCAGCGGGTCTCAAACAGACCTCCCGCTGGCTCTGCAATCTCTTTCAGAGATCAAAAATTTAAATAATGAACAATACTAGAAGAAGGAGTCCAAGTAACTCATATTTTATGTTTCATGCTTTCCTAATGACAAGGTCATACAGTCAGCAGTATGATCAATGCAAATACAATATGCCTTTGGAAAAAGGCCAAAGTCTGCCTCTGGAAAGGGCAATCAAGGGAACTCTTTCATAATAATACACTTCATGGGTAGATAGCAGAGATCCCAAAGCTCTTTACCAAAAGGAACAAAAGACCAGTGCCTCAAGTCACCGAGTTAAAAAACAAGTCTATGGCAAGTCCTGCGTGGGCATGATGTCCTATCTTTTGAACGCACATCTCTCTCTCATGCATACTACATTTGTGTCAGCATCATTTTCTATGGCTCAGAAAGCCTATCCTCAGCAAATATCTGGAGCTAACAACTGTTCTGCATTTAGTTGACATGCACATGGCCGTGCTATGCCTCGCCAATCACTGCTATCTCTCCTAAGACGCAGGGGGAAAAAAAAATAACTTCACAGATGTTAAATTGTTTCAGCTTGCCTAACCATTTAAAGTAATTAATTCTGCAGACTATTTCTGACTATGTCTACAAAAACAACATAATGTCTTTCTATTGATTGTTTTTTGCGTTCTGTATATATTGTATCTTTCCAAATCATTGCCAGGGCACAAATACTGTGGAACAAACCCTCTGAGCAAATTCCTTGATTTACTTAGTCCCCTCTGTGGCTTTTCATGATTATAAGTAAGAGGCTTCTTTGTGATTATTTGTGTGAAGAAGATTTTCTGACTAGGTAAGATTCACTTATTCAAAATGTACATAGAGTAAACACACTTGATGACAAAATTAAAGCCAGGGATGGATAAAAAAAATGCTGTAATGAAAAATAAAAAGCTACAGAAAAGTCCAACAGAGCTCTGAATGGCCTCTGGAAGCAAACTAGGAGTTTCTGATAATTTATAAGACTGAGCAAAGGAACATTAGAATAGATTGAGAGTTTTTAAATTCTTGGATCAGTATTAACAGGAATACACCAGCTCAGTACTTGGGTCTTTTTTTTTCCGTCCTTATGGCATGCAGAATGCACAAAGAACAGGAGGAAGCCAGAGCACTGCCCCCACGCTCCAGCAGGACCAAGTTCAAGTCTAATATGCTCTTGTGACCTTAAAATAGGGATTCAATATAAAAGCATGGTAGAGTTTGTGAGTAAATGCAACTGCCCATGTAGACAATATTTGTAATCACATCTGCACAGTCCTGGCTCTATAGCTGTCCACAAGCCACTAGAGTGCAGTTACACATTCGCATGCTACAGCAGTCGATATGCTTGCTCCCTAAGGACAGGCTCCAAAGTCCAATACTTTCACAGCTTTCTTGACCCCAGGGCCAACCAGCTGCGTGTCTGTGCAACCCAGGCTCCCTGGGGCTCTGGGGTGAGCTGATCCCAGCTCCCAGCCTCAACCACAGCTGTTACCACTGCCCTCGCTACAGGGAGCTGGCAGCAAGCAGCTGGGGCAGCATCTCTCCCAAATCTCCAACCATCCAGAGCTTTTGGGAAGGACTTAGCTTCTCCTGTTTGCTCGGTCCCCTGAAAAATCAGGCATTAAGATGCCTGGACCGCTTTCTCATCACAATCGCTAGCTGTGGGAATATTACTCACCAGTTGTTCACCTCCTCTCAGGACTTCAGTGCGAGAGGTTGTCACCAAAAAAAGGATTATGTGCTGTTTGCAGTGCCTCGCAAGTGCTCCCAGGAGACCCTACGCTCTGCTCCGTGTAGTTACTTAAGTGATGAAACAGTTACGGGCATCTACAAATACCCACTAATGCAGTTACAGACTTTGGAAATGAAGGTGGGGAACAACAAATGGTTATTAAAACAATGCTGTTGTTTTAAGGTGAGTTCTGAAATCATGTGAATTTAGTTGGATTGAGTTTAAAATCTGCATTCTTTGCCCTCAGAGTCATGAGGACAGACTGCATAATGTGAATTCGGAAAACTCATACACAGAAATTAAATGCAGATGATTCCTCTCCCTTTTGAAAGTATCTCCTTTCTTTTTATTTCCTTTTTTGTTTTGTTTTGTTTGTTTTTATGTTTTCATTTGTCTCCACTGAAACTTATGTTCACTGGACTATTTCCCTAAATGTCAGAAGGCTAAACTGTCCACCTAGTAAGCTGGAAATGGATGCTAAGGCCATAACCACTGGCAGAAAGGTAAATCACTGTGACACTAGTAGCTTGTGGTCAGGATGCAGTACTCAACTTGAATAGTAAAGAGAGGATGCAAAAAGGCTCTTCCTTTGATCTGCTAGGTGCTAGGATCTTGGAACTAATGAAAAAGTGGTTTTATATGTGAAAAACTGAGATTTGAGTTCAATTTCTGCTTGATTCTCCTCACTGTTTTTCTGGAAAGCTGATTTCCAGTCTTTAGCTCAACATTATTGGTTGCTTTCTCCTGCATTATATGCTCTTTCGTATGATTTCTTTTTCATATGGCTGTCTTCCTTCAGCTGTCTGCGAGCTGCAAAGCTACTGAACCTGGTTCTCCCATGCCTGTGCACAGGGCAGGCTCATATGCTTCTCAGAAAGTGATACTGGGAGCTTGCAGCTTTCACTTTGGGCAGTTATAAAAAGAGGACAGGATGAGATGGACCAGATAGCTCTACTGTGCATTTACACATGTTTATAAATGTCTGAGGGAATCCCTTTGACCAGCCAACCATCAAGGGGCAGAAAAGCACCAAGAGACAGCTCGATGTTTGGAAATATGGTCTAGTCTTTAGCACAAAGGTTAAACAGACAGTGCTGATCCTTCACCCACAGAAAAACAAAGAGCTCAACAAAAATATCTTTGCTCTAGCAGCTGTACACATTCTTTTATTAGAAACAGGGACCTATCAGAAAAGGGAACTGGAGACACATGTAACTGCAGAATTAAAACAACAACACCCCCC
>VWZN01018335.1:288476-327450 GCA_013396955.1 Regulus satrapa
CCCTTTTCCTTGCATATCATGAAAGTCACCTTCCAAGGGCAGACAGGTTTCATGATGTTATTGCACATTCTCACTGTAAATGACTAATTTATACAATATCATGTCCACCAGTCTTTAGAAGATTGCCATACAGAGCCCATTCCAGTCGGAACTCACTCTCATCCATCCATCCATCCATCCATCCATCCATCCATCCATCCATCCATCCATCCATCCATCCATCCATCCATCCTTTGTGTAGTGAAAGGCCATTTGAAAACTTGTAAATTCCATACCTGCAGTATCAAGACATGCACTGTACAGCCCTTGCACAGGAATGTAAAGCCTGGACTGTAATACAAGTCCATATATATGTGGTGCTTAACCCCAGCTGGCAACCACACACGGCCAACTGATCACTCCCCCCGACAGGATGGGGGAGGAATCAGAAGGGTGAAAATGAGTAAACAGATGGGTTGAAATAAAGGCAGTTTAATAGGGAATGCAAAAGGTGTGGCTGTAAGCAAAGCAAAATAAGGAATTATTTCACCACTTCCCATGGGCAGGCTGATGTTCAGCCATCCCCAGGAAAGAAGGGCTCCATCACCTATAATCGTTTCTTGGGAAGACAAATGCATCACTCCAAATGTACCCCCTGTCTCCTTCTTCCTACAGTTTTACATGCTGCACATGGCGCCACATCCTGTGGGATATGCTTGGGGTCAGCTCTCCCAGCTGCATGCCCTCCCAGCTTCCTGTGTTTCTGAAGCCACTGGCTGGCAGGGCGGTACAAGAAGCAGAAAAGGCCTTGGCTTTGTGTGAGCACTACTCAGCAGTGACCAAAACATCCCTGTATTACCAACACTGTTTCCAGGACAAATCCAAAACAGGGACCCATACTCGCTACTGTGAAGAAAATGAACTGTACCCCAGACAAAAGTAGCATAACATGTAAGGAGGTTGCAAAGCGAGGAGTGCTGGGATTGCTCCATAGCAAAGCCTTGTAAGTCACGGGGAGGAGTGGGGAACATTCTCTCACCTTGAGCCAGCCCTACTGAGCACTGACAAACAGAGCAGGGAAACCACTGCGCCCTCACAGTCAAACATCCTCCTCCAAGTGACCTCAACAGCAAGCAGCATCTCATGCTGAAGGTACGGGTAGTTTAGCAAGCAATGTGGTTGAGATTCAATGCTGAATGGGCACTGTGAGCACTCCCACCTGGGTGCTTCTTGTAGCAGTTCACTGTGCTTCTGTCCTTGCAAGCCTTCCCTCCGTGTGCCTGTGTGGAACAGATCAGCTTCTCCTGTGGGTTTCACAGGAAGCTGGATGTGGAAAACTCTTTGCTGGGCATACTCAATCTCAAGTTACCACTACAAGGCCAAAGCATTCTTTTTTCTTTTTTGGTGGAAAAATCCATTTGTGAAGGCCAGGAAAATGGTGTGGTTTTTGCAGTAGCTTTCTGTCTCACAATATTGAACCATTCTCTCTCTCTCCTGAGGCTCACAAGCCAGGTTTTCAGTGGAGTGGGATTGCCAGGAGTTCTGCTTCTGGCCACTGCCTTTTTGGAGAATCATTTTAGAGGAAAAATAAGGTGGTATTAATTTGAAGCAGATTCCCAGATGGTGTCCACAAACAGGAGCCGAAAGTTAGGTCTCCAGTCACCACAGCTCTTTATTTACTGGATGCCTTATGCTGCCCATTGGGGGTAGGAAAAGGAAGGTGGCTGAAGTTCAGGTCTCAGAGACTTAAAAATTCCTATTTCATATTTCCTAATTCATACTGTGCCTAGCAATTTTTGCATCAATTCAGAGTTAAACCCTTCCTGTTGAGTGTTATTTTTCCACAATACTAAAAAAAATAGGTGGCTACAAAAGCATCAGGCAGGTTTTCAGTTCTGTGAGATACTTTTTTCCCTCTACCTCATTTGAAAAACAGCAGTCACCAGACTAAATGGCTAATTCAGTCTTTAGAAATATCTATACATCCTCTGATATATTTTTCAGGGAATTCTGTGCTGTTTGGATAGGCAAACAGCTGTAGTTTTGTCCTACGAGTCCTGACATCTATATAGATACCCACCATATACCATGAAATGCTTCTGTCTCATGGCAAAGAGGACTGAGATGGAGGTGGAAAGGTACCATTTTGCTACTATGTAATGTCCTGATGCATCCACAGCAGCTGAGCGCAACTTAGGTCTCCACAGCTCGGGAAGGAAGTGGCAAAGTTAAGAGAGGGACAACTGGAACAGCTGAGAGGATAGAGAAGCTGACTTAAAGAGACAAAAAAGGTTTGTGTTCCTCTCTTTGGAGGGAAAACCAACACTGAATGTGATCAAGGCCTATAAAACTGTGTAGACAGTTTCTTTCAGTGGCCTGTTCCAGTGTCTCACCACTCTTACAGTAAATAATTTCTTCCTAATATCTAACCTAAATCTGTACTCTTTCAGTTTAAAGCCATTTCCCCTTGTCCTGTAGCAGGGCCTTGTAAAAAGTCCATTTCCAAGTCTCTCATAGCTCAACTGAGGCGCTGGAAGGTGCTATAAGGTCTTCCCAGAGCCTTCTCCAGGATGAACAACCCCAGCTCTCTGTGAAGCCTGTCTTCATGGCTCCATGGCCCTCCTCTGGATCTGTTCCGACAGGTCCATGTTCTTTTCATGTTGGGGTCCCAGATCTGGATCAATTACTCCAGGTGGGGTGTCAGGAGAGTGAAGTAGATGGGGAGAATCACCTGCCTTGACCTGCTGACACTTCTTTTGATATAGCTCAGGATATGGTTGTCTTTAACTTGGCTGCCACATTATCAGCTTATGTTGAGCTTCTTGTTAACCAACATTCTCAAATTCTTCTCCCCAGGGCTGCTGGCAATCCATTCTCTTCCCAGTCCATATTTGCCCAGGTTTTAAAGCCAGTATCCTTAAGGCTTTTGAGCTTCAACCTCATAAAATTTGCTTTGAATTATTTTCCAATAAAAACTACCAAACAGATTTTAGCAGATGCCTCAACTAGTCTCTATTTTTAATGAATACTAAATTAATTAAAAATCAAGACTCTTATAGTCAGGGAAAGAAGTGATATAGGTTACTGAGTAAAAAGAAATCCTTCAATGGTCACACCCCAGCTGAAATCCTGCAATTATACAAGGCAGGTTCTTTTGAAAGGTGTCAGAGGAACACACATAATTCTCAACACAAAAACATGCTTCCAGCAAACAAATTAGAGCCCCCGTGCTGCTGTTGCTGTACAGAAAGGGAAGTAAGTGCAACTCCTTTGGGAACATTGGTGAGAAAAGATTAAAAAAGAACACCAAAACAGTTCCCCCTTGGAGAGACTTTTCTGGAGAGACACAATCTCTATGAAGGTGTAAAATGAAAACCAGGGAAAAGTCAGTCAGCAGGCCCCTGGGCCTATTGCTCTGCTGTTAAAGTAGTATCCAACTATATGCACTGTATAGCTGCCGTGTATTTGCACTGATTGACACATCTCTAGTCTGTGTATTTATTAAAGTTTACAGCATTCTTTCTAATCGCATTCTCAGCAAAAATCTGGGTTCTAAGTTGCTCTTATTCACTTGAGACACTCCTCTGACTTGGGAGAGTACAAGCTGACCTTACCAACTTCATGCTGCAGGGCAGGAGCTTGTCATTGTTACTTGTCTACAAAATATCATTCTTTGTTGTTGTCATGGTATTTTACCAGTTGCACAAGTAATTAGCTCCCTGTAGACGTGGTATTGCCAACCCCAGCAATCTTTAATGGCTTAATTAACAGTCTTAAGACAAGATGCATGGTGTTCTTTGCTGTCTGAGCCATTGTGTTTCGCCTTCACTCATGTCCGAGTTAAAATAAAAACTTGGAAATAAGCAAAACCAAGCAATTTAAAATGGACAAAAAAAAGGACCAGATATTAAATATATTGTTTCCAAGTCATATCCTGTAGGAGGTTTAATGGAAACAGAGAGAAATGTAAACTTTTGGATCCAAATCAGAAAGAAGAATCGATCATTACATCCTCTGTCTTACAAAGGCACATTGCTTTTGAAAGTATGGACTACGTTCAGTTTTTCATTGCTGCCTGTTCCTTCCTAGATCAGAAAAAGCTGCATGTTTAGTAAAGCTTTACTGTGACATATCTATATGATTTGTTGTTATAGAGACTGCAAAATACTCCCCTCTAAGTATTTTTAGCTTGCTATCTTCATGTTCATTACAAGGAGATTATAACATGGCCACCTCCTTCAGAAACAAATCAAAACAAAGAAAGCGGGTGGGGGGGAACCCAAACCATGAGTCATACATACCCTTGCCTTCCTGACAGCATTGAATCCAATGTTACACACTACTGCCTTAATAATGGCTAAAAGCAGTTAATCTGTCTTTGCATTAGGTAGCATGATATTGAATTGTTGGCCAGTGTATTCCCAGCCCAGCAGAGAATCAGTTGCAGAAGAAAAAGAAAAAAAAATACCAAAAAACCAAAACAGACCCCTCACCTCCTTCATAAGTTCAGATGTCTGCTATTCCAGATAATTCATCTTTGTGTGCTGTAAAGCAATGTCACCTGTACCCCACTCAGGAGTGGTAAACACTCATTGTAAGGAAGATGATGGCCTCCGGCAGATTAATTGCTCTGACTCTCCTCCTCCTTAAGGAAAACACAGTTTCCCATTTTTTTCTGGATATGTTTTTTCAGTACTTCACCCAAACCCTTGGCAGAGAGACAAATGCCCTAGACACTCCTTTAAACCCCAAGACCAACCTCCTCAGTTTATTTAGTGTTTCTGTAGGCTTGGGTTAAATAAATACAGTACTTCACAGATCTATGGATTCAAGGAATTCACTCTGTGTTTTTGATTTTAACAATTTTGCATCGTTTCCTCTTTTTTTCTTTTTTTTTCTTTTCTTTTTTTTTTCTTTTTTTTTGTTTTGGCAAGCAAGTTACATAACACAAGCCTTTCATGAAGATATTTCTGTTCCTGCCTTCTGCATTTTTGCAATACCCTCCCAGCGGCTGAGTTAGTTATGGTCACACTGCTGACCTTGAGTGAGCCGGCGCCCATGACAGCAGAAACACTGTATGAGCCCTGAGCTCATTCCCGTGCAATACAAGGCCTAGCACAAATCACAGACATGTAGTAAGCTTTTGATAGTACTGTGGCAGAACATGCTTATCCTTTCTGGATGCTTGGCTGAGAATCCTGGGAAAGCTGTGGAGGGCCACAGGTGGTCCAAGTTATTAGCCTGCAGCTATCCTACAAAGCAGTGTATGTAGGATGTCCACTTAACCATCTCAGCCAAGAGGTCCAAGCTACAGCAGGGTTTTGTGTACAGATGGCAGCTAAAGTAGGGCAACACCTGTGCTCTAGCTCAAGTTAACACTGCAAAGAAAAACACTTTTGAAGTAATAGATAAAGGAAGTTTGAGAAGCCATATGGTCAAATGATGACAAAGGAGCTGGGTAGTAGCATTTGGATTATCCATCATCAGCCCCAGGTGGGACATGGCTTGGTGAGTTACAGGAGAGCATCCACGTGGCTTTCTTTAGTGCTCTGCAGAATGCTTCTGTCATGTTTGCTTGTCTTGCAAAGTAATTAGGGAAGGCTAATACAGCGAAGCAGGATTTGTAAATCTTTTTGAAACCTTCAAGTGGCAGGTGCACTTTGACACATATAATATTTCTTGTTCTCAGTATTGCCAAATCATATGCATGGGTACCCTCAAGTGATGGTGCTTTCTCTTCAATGACAAATGTCAGTTCCACTTCATCAGTACAGGATGCTGGCTTCCCCTCTAACACAAACCTAGCCCACTCACCTGAGCATGGCAGGCAGGCTCCAACAGGGGAGATTGAACAACCCTTTCCTTCTGGTTCCTCACACCAGCACAGCCATGGAGTTGATAGCCTAACCAGTAGGAATCTGAATGATGAAACCATACCCAAGGACACCACTACACCACTCTTCCAATAGCACATGAGATCTGGAGGAGTAGCTGAGGTCTTTCCTGGCTTTACAGACAACCTCAAGGGCTGGGGTAGTGCTTATTCCCTACCTTTCTCTCTTACTGACTTGTATAAGACTTGTTTTGCTACTGGTGTGTCTTTGCTACTTGCCCCTTTATTTTCATGATTGTTTGTGAGCACTTCCTGAGGAGATGAACTGTAGCCTCTGAACTTCAAGTGATTCAGCAGAGCAGTTAATACACATCAGAAATGTTCAGTGGTGCAGCAAGCCAGATCCCTTCCTGGCAGAAGGCAGCAGGCTGCCATACACAGTGCAGAAAGCTGTCTCTGCCAAGGGAGCACATCGTGCCCCTGTAGGCAGTGGAAGGATGCCTCATGCATCTCCATACAAGGCACCTGCTGCAGAGTCCAACAGCAGTATGGTTTCTTTCCAGTGATATGAAATATTACTATATAGCAAGCAGAAAAATTGCTAAGGATAATTTCTGTGCCTTAAAAATATACTAGGATATCAGCATATACTATAGGAAAATATTAAATAAAAAAACTCTTGGATGGGTAGGATAAGATTCAGCTCCCCTGGCTAGTTAGTACATAGCCCTGTGCTGCCTGTCACTGTATCTCAGTATTTGTCAGGAATGTCAGTGCAGACATTCCTCTCCTTCTGACAAAGAAACAGGTATGGCTACCAAAACAGTTGTGGGGAAAAGGAATGTTTGTTTTTTTTTAAGTACTACTTTGAGGTCTGAGGACCACAGGACAGTTTTCAGAAGATCTTGTCCAAAGGGTGGTTGGGTCTGTGGGGTTTCTGTGATGGATTTCCCCAGGATCACTGCTGGCCAAGAGTGCACAACCCATGGCACTAGAGGTGCTGCTTTCTCAGTGACTCAACTTTAAAATCTTAAGGACAGTGTAACAACTACCAGCATTAGCTGACAAATGAAGAATTCAAGCAGCACTTGGGGCTTCCATGCCATGGACAATGACAACTTCTGTAAGCAAGCAAGCTTCTTATGAAGTCCTGAATGTTAAAATTCTCTTATAAAAGCAAATAGGCTTTGGAGAAAGCCCAAGGGCATATTTCAGAGCACTTTGGATTTTAGCCTGTTTCAGCTTCTACTGCCAGCTATCCATCTGTCCTGCTAATGTGCTTCATTATGCAGCCAGGTAATGAGCCTAGAGCTCCTTTACTGGTGGGATTATAATTGCAAGGGGACAGTGAGACAAACTTGTTATGTGGGTCACAGGGGAAAGCTCCATAGGGGGAGTTTCTCATTTTTCATTCAAACACAGACTACGTATCTTTCCCATGAAGTTATCTCCATTAATAAGAAATATGTCCCTTTTCCTTGCCACCCTGCCTTGCTAAACTCTGGTTCAAAGAACTTGCCACAGGGACTTTCAGAGGTGATGTTTCACTGACATGAAGTAGTGTCCCTGGATCTGGCCATGCAGCCTCAACAAAGCATGAGAACGAGTGGACTGATCAGGGCAAGAGGAACACACCTTTTCTGTGATGTTTTCCCTGCACATGAAAAGGCAAAGATTTCAGATACGGAGCTCAGAAATGCTCCAACTTCAGCAGTAATAGCTTGCCTTTTCTTCATGCCTGGAAACTACTCAGCTAGCACAGCTGGCTTCTTATGGTCCAACCACCATTGACAGGATACAGCAGGATCAAGATTTGGCCAAGCATTTGCTCCTCTGCAGCTTCCCTCACCTTTGACTGTTCTCCTTACTACCTGAAGAGATCCCTGAATGTCCCACTTAGCTGGGTCAACCTTCCCTAGGCTGCTTTGTGCATGTCTCCTTTTGCAAAGGGATAGCAGAAGGCACCACTGACCTTTACCACACTCTACAAAAGGCAGAAATTGATCCTTGTAGTGCTTTATGGCTTTAAAAGCTATTGTGCTTTTAGTTAATTCCTTGATTTTAGCTGTCTGAGTCATTGATGACCTGACCGGTTTGATTTTAGTAGCTTTCATTTCGTCTTCCTTGGCATGGCATTGCCCAGTGGTAGGCGGTTTACCATCTAAATGGGCCAAATATAAAAGAGTTGCTATATCTTGCAGTCCTGGTGGAGACAGCGGATTTGTTTTATTTTGATGAGTGGTCTAAATATTATCGTATCAGATTTTGGCTTTTCAAATGCAGAAAGGGTTTCCTTTGAACTCCAATTATCTCCTGTGAAATGGCACTTCTGATTTATGAGGCCAAGGTATTATCTTCTATATATTTGTAATAAGGTTTGGATTTGACCTACTGTGAAATCACAATGTCAGAGTAAGTTGACTGTTTTCAAGAACGTGTCTCATTGAAGTGCTTACCTTAGTTTAAAAATAAGCGCTAAGCTGATATTTTATAATTTTACCTTTCTCTTTGATTACAAGCTTCTTGTGATTATAAAAGTCAATGGTAATATAGTCATGGGACCATAATTATACAAAGCTGGTGTAGCTAAAAATGATAAAGAAATAAAATTTTAAAAAGAAAAGGATTATACGCATGCTCTATTTCTGGAAGCAACCATGAATAATGGAAGCTGAAAACTGTCAGCAGCCTCTACAACAGAAATCAGAGTCTTCAGGAGAGGCATGCAAATAGTGAGACTTTCAAAATGAAAGGTACTCAGAAAAGAGCTTGATTCCAGTACTTCTCACCAGGATATAGGAAGGTTGACCCCACAGGCAGTTCAATCTCCTGACAGTCAGCAGCACTCCAGTGTCAAGGTAAGAGGTTCTTTCTCTTACACTATGATACTTCAAATGGAATTGAGTTTCCTCTAAGCTTTATGATTGATAAAGTGAATGAATGTCCTAATGGTTGAAAGACTGGCTACTGGACATAGTAACTCTTTAAAAAATTAAAGAGACTGAATTATAAAATAGAAAAAATAAGTTTATACTCAGCCTGACTTTAGGGCCACCAAACAGATAGTGAGTGTTAAGCTGTGTCTCTGGCTTTAAGTATCAGCTTGTACCCAGCACCATCAAAGAAATACCCCTTTGAGAGAGCCCAATTCTCCAGGAGACTGCTGGGGAAATGTTGCAGAACAATAGTCAGATCAAAATAAAAGGACAAACTGCCTCATATACTCATCATAAGCCCTTTGAATTTAGTTCTCTCCTCATCCTTTGTACACAATAAATCTTATGTCTAATGTCTATCAGTTTTCAGGTGGATGCTCAGTATCAAATGCCTAGGATGTGTTGAATGGTGGCACAGGCACCTACATACCCTGCATTTCTACCCAGAAAGTCTCATCACCCATTCACCCCAGCCTGCGAAGCCTCAGAAACCAGAGATGGGTTGTTGGCATCGCTGGGAGGTACTTCACATACAGTAACATCTCATCTTTGCCAGGCTGGCCTAGTATCATGGCGCCCTAGGAGTCCCTACCCAGCAGGGCAGCAGCTCCCACTTACACAATGCCTTTTACAATTGCTCTGCAAATGATTTCTCACCTGGATGGGGCTTTCTACAGGTTTTAACAAACGTCTCAGAGCTTTGGTAGCCCTTGCACATTAAGGGAGAATGATATTCACCTAGAAGGATAAAGCCTGGGACTGTAAACTTTAGACTTCCTTTTACATTTTCAGGCTACTCTTCATAGGAAGAATGAATGACACACACTCCCACACTTCAGTCATTTCCCCCTCAGCTCAGGTTGTTTTTTGTCCTAAGTTAGAACTAGAATCAGCAAACATGTCCAGGCAGGTTCTACCATCATTTCCTTAATCCACTCAGGCAGAGTTTAGTCCTACTGAGGAATACCGTAGACAAACTTCTTTAGACCTATGCCGAGGGCATCAATCGCTCTCCGACAAAGCAGGAAGCTCCTCAGTGCCATCACTGCTGACGCCCGATCTGCCGCAGATTGACATTCTATATTTGTTAGCCTTCCCCGCAATTTCCCCTGCGTCCTATGCTTGACCCCCGCCGGTCTTTTCCACACCCTCCCCTTACCGCCTGTGAGGTCAGGCTGGCTGGGAGCCGCCTGTGACACTGTCCGGGACCAAACTATTCCAGCCTACCTGCCGACAGCAAGCTCGGGAGCCGTGTGTGTGTGTGTGTGTGTGTGTGTGTGTGTGTGTGTGTGTGTGTGTGCGCCTCTCTCCTGCCCACATGCCAGCGCTGGGAGTTATCCTTCAGAGCTCTGAGACCTCTGCTGCCTCTCAAATTTGTTTAAAATTAGCATATGAATGTAAAAGCTACGACTGCTTGCGTGTGAGGGGCAGGGAGGGTAGGGCTGCAGAGACGTAGTTGTGTAAGCATAATTCACTTTGGAACATAGGCTAAAAATAATAAAGCTACATCATCACATTCTTTCACAATGCTTCAGAAGAACTGGAGTAGTGCTTGCAGCTGCAACAAATCCCTATTAAAACCAAAGGGAAGTAGGTGAGGATGGAAAAGCAACCTCTGTGTGCTGCTTGCTGTGCCAGACAACAACAGGCCAGGACGCTGGAACCCGTCACCCCATCCCACTCCGCACATCCGTTTGAACACTGTTGGCAGTACAGATGCTGAGCAAAATCCTCACCTTTCTGCTCTGAGTGAGCATGCAGAGACCTTATTAAAACTTGCTTTCAGCTGAAGGGCTCCCCTGCCTCCTAAACAGGTTTTTGAAGACAGCTCATCAGCAGAGATGAAGCCAGGTGTTAATGTGTGTTCCCCCCAAGCAAGCTGACTAATTAGCTAAGTTCACAGGCTGGTTCTCCGGGAGTTCTGCTTGCATTTGTATGAAGGAGGATCATTCAGGATACGAAAGACTGTAGGAAGAGCATGACTGGTCAGACTAAAGCTTTGTTAAAATTAAGGATAACTGAATACAAAATCATGTGTTTATTCACCCCCTGACTTTTTAAACACTGCTGCCCTGAGATGATAATCCCTGTTTTTGCTAACTTTTAGTGTCTTGTGATTAAGGAGCCATTGATAATGGAGGTGGCTGACACCTACATGGAAGGTTCCTGCTGCATACAGCTGACATACTGGGAACAAGATAGGAAGAAGAGAAAAATACAGATATGAATGAAGCTGCAACAAATTGCTGAGACTGTACCGTCTGTACAAGCAGGCAGTGATCTCAGCACACCAGGAGCTGAATCACTGTGAGACACTGTGCAGTAGGGTGTAGATACAGGCTAAGTAACATGTTCCTCAGCAGAGCCTGCAGAAGGAGAAGGGAGAAGCTTTGGCCATGGGGACCTGGCACAGCCTTATAGGAGAAACCACTTAGCTGGATATAAATCCAGAGGTCAAGGGCTAATGGCTCCATGGGCCGTTTGGAGGTGCAAGTCCAGCTCTCAGTCAGTGAGTGAGGAGCAGGAAAAAAAGGCCACTTGTGTGTCCATATCCATTTTCTGACCTCTTTCCATGTGTGGAGCAGTCCTTGCAGTGTAGAAAGGGATGGGAGCAGGGCTGTGAGCAGCTTCAGTACCAGCTGTGGCACTTGTGCTTTGGGATTTTGTTTTCCCTGTTGAACATTTACTCTACCTAATATGCGTAGACAATTTTAGGACAGGTTACAGCTAATTCCTTTTATGAAGCTATGTTTTTCTCTGGAGACTCTCATCTGATCCCATCCCCTCAGCAATAAGGGATACTGCTGTAGCAGAGGCATTTATGCCCCTCATTTATATCCATCTCCTGGGGGTGTCTTTATGACAGGTTAGTTGGTGCAAAGGAATTGAACACCATGCTTGGGTGTCTGTGCTACATGGGACATGAAGGAAAACAGGACAGATGCTTTCTGGTAAAAGGGGAAAGAAAAGGCTGACAATTCATGTGGTGCAGTGCTGTGAGGGATACAATAAAAAGAGGAATCAACATTTCTTTTTGACAGAGCCACGTTCCAATGGCTAAACAGGCTTTAAAGTCAAGAAAAAGCCACATTGACGCTGCAGTAGAAAATAGTGAGTGTATACTTTTATTATCTCATTAACACTCTCTCCCTTCCTCCCCAGCATCATTTAGCTGCAAGACTGGCAGCAGGCTACAATAATGTTCCCAGCAGAAACAGCTGGTATGGAGACGGGATATTGTTTAAAATGGCCCGAGAGGCATCCTCAGCAGGTGGCATTTATCAGCTGTATGCAAACGCTGCGCTTCCGTGAGGCGCTCTAAGAAAGGGTATACATCCAAAAAAAATAAAAGCAAAGTGCAACTTAGCAAAGGGAGGATTTGTAGCTGAAACCCCATTTTTGGTATAGATGGAAGGGGAGGGAGTAATAAACAGCCCTGTTAAGCTAGTCTGTTGGCTTTAAACCAAGGTAATGAGGCATGTGGGTGCTTTGACAAGGAGCCAGAAAGTGCATTTTGCCACCAATTTGACTTCTACCTTTTTTGTCTCTCTTAATCTGACAGTAAATTCCTCACAGTCCACTGGGCATATCCAAAGGGGGCTCAGGCTAGGTCTAATGCCTTTTAAAGTACTACTAGGAAAGTAATTCACTTAATTAAATATTTCCAGTTGCGGAGACAACCCTCTAGGCAAATTGCACCACCTCTTCCCCCTTTGCACACACAAAACATAGAATAACAATGGATATGCTCATTTTTACCCTGCACACAGAGTTGCACACTCACTTCCTCCCTCCCTCCCTCCCTTTCTCCTGATTTATCCTTCCTAGAGGTTTTTCACCAGGAAGAAAGATTACTCTAGTGACTGAGTCAGAGATGTGTGAGAGTCAGCTCCTAGCTCTACCGCCTACTTCTTTTGCAGCCACAGATGAATATCCTAACCCCTCTTTGAGACTACTTCGGCATTGACATGGCCAGGAGACAAGCAATGTCCTTCTACTCCATCACTCTTCTCACTGGTTGAGTGTTCAGAGAGCAGTTTAGACCTCCTTTAGTAGGAGATGTTAGATAGAAAATGACTAAGAGTTTGTTTGGGCCAGAGCCCTGCCAGTCTGCTCCCTGGAGAGGATAGTTCTGAAACCCCTGCCTTAGGGAAACTGCAGGCACCATGACCCCTCCACCTGTCTGAAGGTGAAGGACATACTAGGGAGCTGCTGGTGGCCTGCATTGGCAGAGTCCATGTAGGACAGGAGACCACAGGAAAACAGACCCAGTGCTTTTGTGCAAATTTACTTGACGCTTTAGAGAATCTCACCATGAAAGAAAACTTGGGGTTTGCACTGAGAAGCCTCCTGAAAGGAAAGCATCAAATCTTAAACCCTCTTGCAGGAGTATTTTTTTTTTTCTCCATATGCAGTACCATCACAGCCAGACTGAAAATGTCATCCCTGGGCCTGGATCTCTTGCATTATATGAATCCAACCTTTCTACTGGAGAACAAAGCACGTTAGTGATCTTTTAACAACTGTCTCTAGTTAACTTGCAGTGCTTGCTCTGCAGTAAGATAAGCTCCTTGTATCTAAAAGGTGCCCTGCAGTGAAAAGATTGAATCAAAACATAACTGTGACTTTGTGCACAGTAGCTGTTCAGAGAATAACCCGTACCAGGTCCCCGGGCAGTTTCTAGTGCCTGTATTTTGTCCAAGGGCACGTCTATGCTACCACTGGTAGCTTCTAATATATCTTCTTTATGACAGAGAAAAAATTCCCTATCTCTGTGCATTTTGCCTGCCTCCTGCTAGGTACCTCTACAAATATTTACAAATGATGGCTTGTAAGTGAGGAAGGCACAACTAGTCACACATTAGATATGCTTGTACTGCTCCCAGGCTCGTTAGCTTGCTCTCCTCTGCAAACCCTTCAAAGGCTGGGAGATGCTGTCTCCAGCATCCACTGCAGCAGCAGCACAGCACGAAGATGATGCAAGCCCAGCTTGGGCTCAGGACATTACAAGCACAGCATTGCTTTGAGGGCTGCTGCGTATGCCAGGTTTGAAGGTAGCACCAGTAGCATTTTGGGGCATCCTGCATTGCCAAAGAATAGTGTTTCTCAGCTGGAAGCAAACACTCACCTAGAATCTGTTCATTCCTCAGGATGAGAGCACAGCCAGCTGCAGCACAAAAACTGCATTTCATTTTTGCTTCCTTAAAACAAAGGAAGAAAAGCTTGGTGTTTTTTGTAACCTATTAAGGAAAACAAAGGGGAAGTGGGGAAGCCATATTTATTACCTGGGTCAACATTTGACTATCCACTCCAACAGGAAGAGCTTTTCATCACAGGCTGTTCAAGACACCTGCTTTTCACTGCAGCACACCTCCCAGCAGTGCTGCCACTATTGCTCACTGGTGTGTTTTGACAAGGAATTGTGTTCCTTCTGACACTGTAAACTCAGAAGAAGCCAGAGTAATCTCTTTACCTGACCTCCTGCCTTCTGCAGACCTCACAAGAGCTCAAGTTCTTTCACACCTGAATTTACTATACATAAAAATTCATCTGGACACTAACTACTGCAAATTTTATCTTTAACTGCTCTTGGAAGTAAAAGCCTTCAGAAAGACACTGTTCTGCTGCTTCAGTGTAGCAGTAATTATTTGATCACACAGGACATTTCAGATCCTTGCATATGTAGCTGTTATGAGTTGTCCTACCTGTCCCTGTTTTTGAGTGAGCTTCCATAAAGAAAATGTGAGTCATTTGGCAAATCACCTGAAGCCAGTTCTGGGTCTCAGATCAGATCACAGTGGAGAGATGTCAATGTCACAGGTCGCTCCCAAGTAGCTTGATCCCAGACTAAAGGGCTGGGGACCCCTCCTTTAAACGAGACCCTTGTTAACAGAGGTTAGTGTAACATCTGGGTAGATGCCTCTGGTCTTTGGCCCTGTCACTGTGATCCCTTTCACTAGCAATCAGTTGAAGCTATTTTAGGATTCAATGGGGAAACAAATCTTCCAGTGGTCTTATTGCTTAATTTCTCCCTATTGCCTTAAGTACAATGGCTAATGGCTAAAGTGGACTTCAGGGTGTTGCCTACAGAGCTCTGTAATGGTTTCCTGCATTTTTCTTCTATTTGGAAGCTATTTTAAGTTGTTCTACCTTCCCTGGACTGCCCAAGAGGAGCTGCGCTGTGCACTTTCATCAGCTGATTCTGGGAAATGTCAGTTATGCTGTTCTTCTGTTAGTAATATGTTTCTTGAGCGATTTAAAAATAGCACAGTATGAAACATTTCCATCTTCTCTCCTCTGGACGAGAACTGAGGGGGAGTTAACTCTTTTCTGCTTCACTGGAGCAAGAAGTTGTGCATTGTTCAGGTGCTCTGGGGCTGGAGCAGTTACTGGTGCTGGGAGAGGCAACACGACGAGGGCACCTGGTCAGAGCCTGAGCTAAAGAAGATCCCTGCTGCTGTCAGAGCTGCCAGCAGAGCTGGCACATGTGGCAGCTCTGTCAGTGCAGGACACAACAGGACTGCACATCCGCTGCTGACTTGCCTGTGCTGCTGTTACAGCTTGCCCAGGGAGTTTCCCAGACAGCAACCATATGGCCAAGTGATGCTGATCATGTCAGAGCTCCTCTCTGTGTGCTGCTCCAACACACCCTGACCCTACAGACCAAATGTAAGCTGGGGACATCTCCCAGGCATCCACCTCAGTCCTACAGTGCCACTCCATTTCCAATCTGCTGGAGCACTTCATCACTGCCCGCTTGGCCTATGTCTTGTGTTCATTGGCATCTCCCTCTTCAGTTGTTCAGTTTCCTGTTAACATCCCCTCTATTTTCTTTTATCATCTTCCAGCTTTTTTTTCCTTTATTTTTTGGTCTACCCACACCAGATTTTTCCTTTTTCTTCCCCCATTGCTGATATTTCCTCCAGTATCTTTTCCTACACTCCCCATCTGAAGGCAGCTTGGAGACAGTCACCTACAGTGCTTTCCTAGGGAGCCTGCTGTGATAACCCTGTATTAACGTGTGTTAGAGGCAGAGAAATATGAAAGATTCTTTTATCATCCAAACAGCAGAAGCATATATTCACCAGACACAGCTTCCCCTACCCATTTGCACTTGCCATGCACTTTTCCTCTGGCCTGTAAGCCCTCTGGGACTACTCTGGTAACCACAATGTTGGGAAATACTGTTTCAACCACAAAATACAGCTTCCTCTTTCAGATGATGATTGACTTTTCCCCCTGTGGACAGCCTAGAAACATTTAAACAACAACTGACCTTGTGTTGCCCACATAATCTAGAGCTGGAGGAAGAGTAGAGACTGGCACATGGTGGCAGTGAAGGGGGAAAAGAGTGACACAGTTAATTACCAATTACTTGTCTTGATTCTGGCCAAGGTTTAGTGCTGCAGGAAGGGCTACACAGGAGAACGCTTGCTTTGGGGCCCATTCCATCAAAATAAATACAAATATTCCCAGAAGTCTGGGGCTGTGGGGCATCTCTTTTCAGAATGGTATCTAGAGGCGCATCAGGGCTTTAAATTGCTTCCAGAATTGGTGTGATCTCATTCTAGTTTCCTTCTATTCTCATGAGGAGGTAATACTTATGGGATGTCACCCTTGCTTTCTCTGCCCATAACTGCTTTAAAGCACTAATTAGACAGCTATAAATCACAAAGGATCTGTGGTGTTTTGAATGACTCCAAACTTTGGCATTATAGCTGAGGTCTTGAATGCATTTGCAAGCAAATCCACTCAACACTGGTTTCTGTTGATTCAGCACTGATGTCGTATCAAACTTTCCCGAGCACTCTGACAGACTTAAGTTTATTAAAAGAAGTCTGGATAGCAGAGCCAAGTTTAGCTGCAGCCAAGTTATTCAGTAAGACAGCAAGTTGAATACAAAAGCAGAAGGACAACTCTCACCTCTGTGCTGGTGACAGGTTTGAGAGCCTGCAATTGCTTTGTCTGCAAATGCTGCCATGTGCAAGGGTCTGTCCTAAACAGGAATTTTCTGCACCCACAGCGACCTAGGGTTTCAGCCTTAGGCCATGTTAAGAAGACACCTATGTGCTGTTTGTCTCCACTTGAAAACAACGCTGGGCAAGATGCATTTTCCACCAAATAAAGGCCCTACAGACATATGGGGAAACAGTAGTAAATATTGCAATAAAATGTTTCCCAGTGGAAAAATAATAAATTGCTAATAACTCTCAAACCTTTTTTTCCATGGAATTTCAAACATGAAGAAAGATTTCCAAAGGTGCTTGGCAAGCAGCATGGCGTCAGTACCACGCGTGGATTTTCCCCACAAGTTTCCTGGCTCCTCAGGAATGCACCAGAATTTGCTATACCAGCCCTTCACTGAAGGAGATGTGATAGCTGGGAATGCAGGGCTTTTATGCTCCCTGATAAAGTGTTTCCTGGGAGATATGGACTCAGGAAGCCCTTGACAACTGCTGACTAAATCTGGAATGGTCCTTGTAATCTCTACCACTCTCTGCAGCTGAATATGTTCACTCAGAGCTCTCTACTATAACAGGAGACTTCCCACCATTTCAAAGCAGCAGCTACCCCAGGTCTGTGTCTCACCAAAGGGAGTGCAAAAAAGTAGCTATGTCTCCATCGTGTTTCTGGTTTGGAATTCTGGAAAGAGTATTTTCATTTATGAATTGGAAGAAACCCAAGAACAAGGGCTTAATACAAACAGTATTCCCCAAGCTTCAAGAAGCCCTTTGCACATGCACATACATCATACATGTTCCTTGCCACCATGCTTGATGCCACCTGCCTTGCCAGGCTCGAGGGGAATATTCCCAATCCAGTTTCATCACTAGCACTTCTCCAGAGGGGTGGGAGCTATACAGAAAGGGGCAAAAGCAAAATATTTTTAATTAATTTTTAATGCACCTAAGACAAATGTACAAGGACTAAGTCAGCTACATCTTTCTATGAGCGCAGCATTGTTTTCCCAGGAGCCATGAACTGCGCTGCTCTAAGAGGTTGAGGTGTGCTTTAAAGGGCTTCATACTTGTTCAAAAGCCCCCGAGAATGCCATGAACTGGTGGTTTTCCTGAGTATCCAGGAGGGGACCAGTGGCTGCTACAGGGCCAGGGCAGAGCCCCTGTTCAGCAGACCCTCTTTTTGAAGGCATGCTGCACAACCCCAGCCAAAGCACTATGACGTTGCCTGCCAGGCTCTCAGGCAGTGAATTAGCAATAGCACAAGCTGCCTCACACAGGGAAGTCAGGTGAAATTCAATATTTATAAAGAGCAAACAGAATGTCCCTGGGCAGTATAAAATATTGTCTTTTTTCCTTTATTGACACTCACAGGAACAGTTAATGCTTGGTTTGGATAGAGCTGATGACACTGCTGTTGCTCATCATTTATCATCTCTAGATTATTGTGGCTACAAATCATTTGGCAGATTTCTCTCTTTTTTCCTGCTCCACAGATGGCAGTGTCCATGAAGCATGACACCCTTGTAGGCATCTGACTGTGATGCTGGAAGCTTGAGGACCTTTGGGGGTAATATGCCCCTCAGTATTATCTGACCTCTAATGTTCCTGGACTGATGTACTGCAATTTGCACAGCTCTCTCTGACAAAAACTCCCTCTGCTGGGATCTTGGCTTGCAGACTGTGCTGCTTCTGAGACGACCCTGTGCCTGTGAAGGGCCATCACACCTTAAAGTGTAATTTTATTGCTGTGCCACTAAACGTTCGTATTGCAGCTCCAGTTCAGTCTCTTCCAGAGGGGGGGTCTAAGGCACTTAAGCTGTAGCTAGACTAAGGGAGCATGAAGTAAGCCCACCATTGTAATTTTACATGAAAGGAAACATGCAGAAGCTGCACATCTTCAGCTGATGTCCTGGGGTTTTTTTTCCGGCTAACAGAGCTGAGCAGCTCCTGCAGCTGCAAATGAGGGTGTTTCCAGTCCCAAGGCACACTGAATCAATCAATGTGTTGTTCCCCTCTGCTGGCTTATTAGCAGTTAAAAACTAAGAAAACATAATGTCTTGCCCAAACACCTGCCCCATTTGCCTTCCCCTCGGCATAGCAACAACCCCCACCATGGACTAGCCCTCATTTGGCAGCTTGGGGGGAAGCACAGGTCAAATTCTTTTTGCACGATGAGCTGTAACCCCGTGATCTTTAATAGGATTATACTGGGGGAAAAGGACAGGACTCAGCCTTGTGATTGCAGAGCAACTTATGATTCATGGACATTAGTGTACTGTCTGGGGACATCCTGGACACGGTTGATGCCTTCTCCTCCTTGCATTAAGAACTCTTTGTGCAGAAACACGGGGTTTGTTCAGCTGTCCCTAACCTCAGCCCCTGACCCTACATGGCCAGCACTGTCCAGCTGCCTGGGGCTTGGCCAAGTCCAGAGCAAGACGGAGCAGCCAGTGAATAACTGAAGTGACCGGACATGCTCTCTCTGGGCTTGTGCCCCGGGGTTAACTGACTTTCTAAGTGAATCACAGTACAATTTGCTCTTCCCTCCTAAGCCTTCAGCTTTTTCTGCCTTACAGTTCTCCCCAGAAGCATACTTTGGTGACAATATGCAAGCTGGCATGTGCTGCAGCACTGGTGACTCTCAGAGGAAATCCTGGGAACAATTTCTCTTTTCTCTTGCACGCAACTTTTTTTGGTGAAACTTAGAGGACCAGTGCTATTTTTGAAGCCCCTTTCTGGATGAAATTGGATAACAAGTTTAATCATAAGGGTGACAAAGAGGGTAGTCCACAAGATCCCATGGAAATTCCATAAGAATTCTAAAAAATACCTAAAATTAAGTGGAGTGTGGTGTGTTAGGAAGCAGGGCAGGTTTATGAGAGAGACAGAGCATGTGCAGGAGCACATGCTCCTCTCCTCCTCCAGGACCATCCTCACAGCCAAATAGCCTGTTCCAGCCCTCAGCTTAAAGTTCTTCCCACTGCTTATGATGGGCCCCTACTGAAGGATAAAGACCCAGGCACTGCTGAATCATGCATTTGCCACCTCCCACCATCACTAATGCACCATACACCACTTAGGAACGAAGGTTTGGGGTTTCTAGAAATAGAGTGAAATAAAATATCATGTCATCTGCCTGAAGATTCAGCAGCCCACGTGTTCTCCCACACATGCTGCTATGAAGGTACCATACCAGTGCTTTGGGCAGTCCTTGGGCTGTTCCTTTGGGAGCAGATTAGATTCAAGCTCCAACTCCTGAGCACAAGTGTGCTGCAGAGACAGGCACTCACACCAGCAACATTTATCAGGGGTAGTGGTCCTTTCTGCATCAGGGCAAACCCTGCAGGAGATCAGGACAGAGGAGTGTCACCAGTAATATTACAAGTACAGCTTCTTTTTTCTCTCGCAGGAATGGGAGGATCTTGCTGCAACCAAGCCTGAATTCAAGCCCCTCTTCTTAATATTCCCTATCCCTTCATGGCAAAATACAAAAGGTGGTAAATAAAATTCCTAATGTATCCTAGTAGGGAGAAGAGTTTCTTCAGAAAGTGTCTATTTAGATAATCTCTGCAGTGCTCAGATACCATGGAAATCGGTAAAGAATAATATCATAGTGAGCATGCTGCACTGCAGCTTTATGTATGATTTACTGTTGCCAAGACCAAAACTCTTCTGGGGTCTCTTCCTCCAGGCTTGCCCCAGTAAGTTGACATATTTTGGGATCATTCTGCACCTTCCACAAATTTCACCATCATAATTGTTCCTATCTTTCCTTTCCCTGAACCTACAGCTCCTCACTGTCCAGTACTCTCCAGGAACAGCTTCCAGGTAATGCCTATTTCCTCATTTGGTTCCTGCAAGGGGATTTTTCTGAATACAGATTGCAGACTATTTAACATTGCATATCTCATCATCGCTCCCTGATTCCCTTGTGCTCTCCACTGATATTTAGCTGCCAGCTATCCCATATTAGCAGAACCTTGGGCAGTTTTTTAAATTGTTAAGTCTATGTCAGAATTAAGGCAATTTGAATCATCTTGGTGAACTCTTTTTAAATGCTTTACTGAGACCAAAATATATTCCACTCTATCACATGCTTCTTGAATCTACTAAGCTTGCAATTCTACATGATAGATTCATTTAAAATTCATTTTGCTGAGGCATATGTACTTTGCTAGACTACTTATCCTCTATTCTCAGGAAACTGCCTTTTAGGCAAGCTTCTGCTGCTGGGAAGTCTGAAGACCAAAGTCCAAAAGGGTTTAGTTCACACCCAGCCCCTGCAGTGGTTCACTCATTAAAAGAAATTTGATCTCAGTCTCCAGCTTCATGCTGCCTTCTGATGGGTCAGGGGTGTGTTAGAGACTCCTGTCTTCTGCTCCTTTTCTGTGATCAGTCGATTGTGATTGCAAGCTCCCAGTACTCCCCTTGCCAGAGTTCTGCAGGAATATCTGATTTCTTCCCAGCCCAGGCTACTACTGTGGAGCTCAATTCAGGCAGATGGGCAGCACACAGAGGACCTGCCTTGTGGGATAGAGACTAGGCTACAGATTTATATGGATGGTTTTCTAGCATGTTCATCTGATGCTAAAGAAGTCACACATTGCTTTCTTTAAGCACTTGAGGTGTTAGGATAAAGCTTTGGACTGTCTGTAGATATGTGCAAAATATTAATTATTCAGCCTTGCTGAAGATTTGGTTGGTTTTTTTTTTCAAATTTTTTTTTTTAAATCTGTTATTCAGGGAGTAGCCCAATTCAAAAACCTCTCCAGATGTAAAGAAATACCAGAACAGACAGAAGAATGGATGACTTAGGCTATATAAACAGCGCATTACCAAAACACATGGTAGGTCTCAGCCCAGGGGCAGCTGACCATGAGTTGGCATGTTGAAGTGGCAGCTGCACATCCCACAAGGTGAGAGGTATTTGCTTGCCTTGTGCTTCCCTCACCTTGCAGACTCCTGATCAACACCATTCTGTTTGATCCTTGACCTTTGTAATCTGTTCCATGTGGCAGTATCCACATTTGCAGATTTTCCTGAAGCAGGTATCTCTGTACCATGCAAGGTCAGGGTTTGCCAAGAATATGGGTATCCTAGTTGGGAAGCAATAGAAAGACTGAGAGGGTTGCAGAAGGGAAGGTGTTTTATTGAGAGAGAAGAGCAGATGGCAAATACTCAGATTCAGGACATGGTAAGGGTGAACAGTCAGTGACAAAAGGAATCTGTCTCCATGCAGACAGTGACTAGTGATGTACCACAGTCAGTCATGGAGGATGACCTCTTAAATACCCCCAAGTCCTCTGTTCTTCCTGTACAGCAATTCAGGGGACTCTGTTCGAATAAGCAGATTCGTGGGTAAAGACCAACTCTTTCAACCAGCTGCTGCAGTGAGTGTTTAACAGGAACTCCTGGATCCTGAGAGCCCTGGTGCTCTTCACCCCTGCCCCAAGAAACACAGCACATGCGCTACTGCAGGGATGTGTCTCTCAGCACTTGCCAAAAGCGTGTCCTCAAAGTATTTACAGTCATCAACTGTGGCTTCTAAAGTAATAAAAATGCAAAAGAACGCTTTCATGCTGTAAGCAGCCTCAAATGCTAGAGCATTAGGACTATTAACCTTCTTACTTTTGGATCTGCAAGCATTTAAAGATCTGCTTGGCTAAGCAACCTCTCATTAACTAATGGTAGCTGGATGTTAGCGGACGTAGATGAACAAACTAAACAGAATGCAGTGAATGACTGCAAAAAAGGTCGAGGTGGACTGCTAAAGACAAAGCAGCTTGATTTTGCAATTTCTCATCAAAACTTACATTGATGACATAAGATATTTCTCCAAAGGAAGCAAATTTTTTTGTTTGTGCTGACATTTTTATGTTTGTTTGTTTGGTTTTTTTTTACTGGGGGTGTTTAAAGAATAATTCCCACCACTCTACCTATAAGGCAGGTTTGAAGATTTGTAGTGCTGTCTCCTAAGCTATTGCCAAAACATGAAACACTTACAAAGAGAAGGCTAAGGCTCAAGGGGTTAATGCTTGTAGCACAGTCAAGTGATGACAGTAAACACCTGAGAATGTTTACATATCATGAAAAGTAAGGACACAAATAGTAAAGTACACCAGGATAGAATTAGCATTCAAGGGGAAAGATATGGAGGGAAAATGTGGAGTTTGAGGAAAGACTTACTGGCAGTGAGGCAAACAAAATTATCCCTCGAAAGTAATGTGACAGAAGCTCTATTTCTTGGTACATTTAAAATTAAGTTAGACAAAGCAATAGGGAGTGAATGAGAGATAAGAGTTCTGGTCCAGCAGGAAGGCAGACTCAGGCTATTTTCATCCTCAAGTCCTTGGAGCTTGGCTGTTAGAATGATTGTTTCCAAGCAGGAAACTAAAAGCCTTCACAGAATAGCAGGTAGCAGAGAGCTATGCCTGTATCTACTACCAGCTCTGGCAATTTTAGGAGAGTTTGCTGGACAGATCTATGAAGAACATGAAAAAACATGAGGACTGAGACTGCTTTTGAACTCTATGCTAAATCCAGAAATATCAAACACATAACAAAATTCTAAAATAGTGAGAGAAATTTAAAAGTATTTTTTTACTTTGCCTCATCAAAGAAATATGCCACAGAGATATCAATATTTTCTGAAGCCATACTAAATGAGACAATTTATTACAGGAGATGATAAAAAAAAAGCTACACTCCTGTGGCAATAGAAGAGTCAGGGCTGGGCTGTGATGCATTCTACCACTGATTTCTTGCAAAACCCAAAGTCACCTCCCCTACCTTCCCCAGAGCAGCCCTGATAACTTGACAGCGGATGGGGCTGTTTGCCAAGTTTGCTCCCTCTTATGCTTGTTGCTCAAATCTCTCTGAAGACAAACCTCTCCCATCTGGGGTAAGTCTAAGTCATACACAGGGACTTTGCTGAAGTGTGGTCAGCAAAATCAAAGCCTACTATAGTAAGAATTTAATGTAAGTATTTAAACTCCTGAAGGCTAAAACAGCTCCTTTGCAAAGCTTCTCAGCCAGGTGCTGAGTTTTAGGCAGCCTTAACATGGTGGTGAGCCAAGACGTTGGGTGGGAGGCAGGGTCAAGGGCAGCTCGCTGCACCCACTCACAGCAGGATCCCATTGAAGGCATGAGGTGATACACTGTGGGTCTGGCTCTGTACCCGTTGCAGGTTTGGGGCAAGACAGAGACAACCCTCAGAAAAAAGGAAATTGTTGTTGAAAAAGCCTGAAGACAGCAGGCAGCTCTGAACTGGCCCATAACAAAAGTGACCTACTCATTTCATGCATGTCCTTCAACAATAGCTGAGAACTTCAAGGCCCAGCTGTGCAGCACCAGCACACCATCTTAGAGATCTGACTTCAGCAAATTAGGCAATCCATTTACTGCCTATTTCTGCTAATACTGGGACTTGCATATGGGTAGTACACGATGGGAGGGAAAAGACACAGCAAGCTGGATTTGTGCTGCTACCAAAGACTGTTGTCACAGGAGGAGCATTGTTTAGGTACTAGTCTCAGTCTTGAGATCTTGGTCAGAGTCGTCCCAAAGCTGCAAAATCACTGATCAGCAGCAGCTCCCAGGGACCAACCAGGCTGACAGCATCACTGGCTTTACAGGGAAAGGAATGGCTAAATGGAAGTATATTTTATTCTTGACGAATGGTAATTACTAACAGTGATTGTCATCACTTTTTCCTCAATCCACACTTCCAAGTCTCAGGCTCACATTGCAATCTGGTTAACGCTCAGAAGGGAGAACCAGTCACACGCACACACGCTCCTATGTATTTCTCTGGGAGAAGTCACACAGTTGTAACAGGAAAAATGGGACAGAACTGAAACTTTTCTCAGCTACAAGCCCTGGCCAAGCAGGGAGAACTGTGAAATTATGGGACAGTTTTCAGGCAGAAAGGACAGATCCCAGTTTCATGCTTCATTCAAAACTAGGTTACGTAGAGCCTTGGGGAGCACACTGTAGGCAATGGTCTTGAAGGGAGTTCTGAAGACAAGAAAATAGAACAACAAAAATTCATCATATACACCCTTCATTTCAATTTCCTAAAGTTCCACAAAACCATGCATGAGGAAATCTGGTTTATGCAGTAGAGGCAATTTTGTCCATACAATATCTGGAAAATCATCTGGAAGTAGCTGGTACTGTGTTTTCCACTTGGCTTTCAGGGCTGAAAGATTAGAAATACGTATTTGTCATATATATTGGCATTCTTATTACCTCTGCAATGAATCTCACTACCTCTCCTGGATAAGCAATTGCTTTCTGAAGCAGCTGATTGTACCCAATTAAGGAATAAGCTGTGTATATGAAATCACACATTCTCTCAAGAAAGGGGATTTTAAACTAAAGTTTATATTAAGTGAGGTTGGAAGGAAATCTATCCTGGCTTTTATCTTAATGGTCTTTTGAATGTCACCTTTCCATTTAGATCCTCTTGTGATAATCAGGGGCTTCCCACTGACACACAGAGGCTTTGGCAGCTCTTTTCATAATACCTGTCCCTTCAGGCAGCGCTCTAATTCAGGCAGTTTGAGTGTCTATGCAAAGAAAAGCAGCGCTTATTAAAAAGAGCACACAGACTTCATCCACTCTGGGCCTCGTGCATTAACCCCTGGTGAAAAGGATTTCCAGCTCCTCTTCATGGAAGTGCAGGTTCATGAATATGGAAAACCCAGCGGATCAATCTTTTTCTTCTGCCATGTCCCCTAGCCTTCCTCTAGGACAACAGAAAGCCTCAATTAGGAACAAAATGAATCAGTAAAATATCGGACAGTAAAATGATCAGACATCAAATATGTACGAGAGAATTTTTAATGGCGCATAAATAATTTGAGAGTCACAGAATGGGTCAGGTTGCAAAGGACCACAGTGGATCATTTGCTCCAATCTTAATGCTCCAGCAGGGTCATCCTAGAGCACATGGCATAGGATTGCATCCAGGTCATTCATAAATCTCTCCAGTGAGGGAGATTCCACAACCTCTCTGACAGCTGGTACAGTGCACACTCACCCACAGAGTAAAAAAGTTTCTTCCTTTTGTTCTGCTGGAACTTCCCATGCATCAGTTTCTGCCCATTGCCTCTTGTCCTATTGCTTTGGCATCCCAGAGAAGAGCCTGGCTGGGTATCCTCTTGGTACCCTCGCTTCAGATACTTAAATAGATCAGTGGGGTCTCCTCTCAGTTGTCTCTTCTCGAGGCTGAACAGGCCCAGCTCCCTCAGCCTTCCCTTGTGAGAGAGATGCCCCAGTCCCCTCTTCATCTTCGTAACCCTTCACTGGACCCACTCCAGAATTTCCCCGTCTCTCTTGTACTGAGGAGCCCAGAGCTGGACACGGCACTCCTGGTGTGCCCTCTCACCAGGGCTGAGCAGAGGGGCAGGATCAGCTCCCTGGACCTGCTGGCAGTGCTCTTCCTGATGCCCCCCAGGATCCCCTTGTCCTTCTCTTGGTCACAAGGGCACTGCTGCCTCAGGGACAGCTTGCTGTCCACCAGGGCTCCCAAGTCCTTCTCTACAGAGCTGCTTTCCAGCAGACCTCCAGAATGAGGGACTCTTTCCCTTTCCAGGGACTAAGGTGAGGCCAAATGGCCAATAGTTCATTGGGTTCTCTTTCTTGCCATTTTTGAAGGCTGAGATGACATTCACTTTCTTCCAGTCCTTCAGGCACCTCTCCTGATTGCCACAAAGATGATGGTGAGTGGCTTGGTATGGTATCTGCCAGCTCTCTCAGCACTCATCGATGCATCCTGTGGGTCCACAGACTTGTGGATGTCCTCTAGCCCAATCCTCTTCAGCCAAGGGAAAGTCTTCCAATATTCCTTTTCCCTGGGCTCCCAGGTCAGGCTTTCCTGATGGCTGGTCAGGGAACACCAACGCAAAGAAGGCATTGAGTGCCCCTGTTATCAGGGCCCACGCTTCATTTGCCAACAGGCCCATGCTATCTTTAATTTTCCTTCTGTTATTGATGTATCTTTCCTGTTGTCCTGAAATCCATGGCCACAACTAATTCCAGATAGACCTCGGTCTTTTTTGTCTTATTTCTACTTATTTCTGCCAACCTTTCTATATTCACTCCAAGTGGCCTGACCTATTTATATTCATCTAGAAGGGTGCATTTATTATGGTGGCGTGGCCTTACCAGTCCTGTCTGACATAGCCTCTCTAGACCTTTAAAAATTCTGCATTCAACTGCTTCTTGAAGATAATTTTCTTCCTCCTACAAAGCCAAAAGGGCAGGCACTGCCTTTTATTAATGTAACTATTTTAATGTCTGTTACAAGAACCATTTAAAATGCACCCTCACTCATACTAACAGTTCTCTTTCTACATCCTGTCTTAACACTCTTCACTATCACCTCCTGCTATGATTTCTGAAGAATACAGTAAATAAGCAATGCAAGGTAGGCAGTAAATCTTTTTACACTCCCAATCCAATTTTCTGCCACTATAAAAACAAGTTTCCATGGATAAGTGCTTACCCCAAAGAGGGCAACGAGGCAAAGGAAGAACACATGTTATTCCTTTAAGCAATGGTGTGGTCAGGATGGCTTCCCCCTCTTTCCCACAGCCTCACTTGAGAGTGATTGCAATGACCATTGAGAGTTGTGGGCAATTAATCTACCAGGGGCTTATTTTGGCAGCATTTTGAAGCGCACAGTATTTTCAGGGCCCCTCACCCAGCGCAAACTGATGCAGCTCTGTTGTAATGTGATGGTCTGGCCTAACACAAATGAAAAAGTAAGCATAGCTGCATGTTGAATGGAAAGATCAAGCTGAATTGCAATGTAATCCTTCTCTAATACTGATGTGGAAGCACAGTCCCAGCTTCACAGGGCACAGACAGCCAAGAGCACAGAACTGCTGATTAAGCAAATAAACCAGCTCTGACGAGCAGAGAAATGCTGAACTCTTCCATCAGCAGTTCACTGAAGCAAGATCTCAGCACACAAACAAACAGATGCCAGATGCCCCCCCAGAGCAGTGCAATGATATCAAGAAAAAAAATCAGGTGATGGATGGATATCTAAAGCAGTTTTTTAAAAAATCTATTTCCTTGCACCACTTTAGAGCAATAAAGGAAGTGCATCTGACACAAAAACTGGCCAGCAACACTGGAATGTTGCACTTCTGCCTGCTTCCTGCCCATTTTAGTTCATCAGCAAGATTGTCATGAAGGTCAATGCATTTTAATAATGTCATCCAGAGAACAAGCAGTTTCCAAATTCCAGTAATTTCTTTGTAAAATCTCAGGATAGAATTTCCATCCATTCATAAAATTTTCATTTTCTGGGAGAACTTTAAATTGTGTGAGAGGTTTGATGATAAGCTTATGATGAAAATGCACTAGACACAATCTTCATTGCTCTTAGTGAGGAGAGCAGAGCATTTCCTGCTATTCCTATACAAAAGAATGCATGGAATGAAGCTGGCCCGGCAGCACAGCAACCCTGCTGCTTTCACCTGCTGCCCCTCAGCCCTTGGGTTGCCTCATCCTGGGCCATGCCAGTGCAGCTCCAGCTCACCTCTGCAGCTCCAGGGCGTTGTCTGTGTGGAGTAATGAATATATGCGTTCCAGCCTTGCACTTCTCACTGCACCTTGTGGCATAAATTGTGGCAGCATGATAACACCCCTTCCTATAGAGTTGTGCCAGGTCCTTTCCCAAAAGATTTACTGCCAAATGCTTTGCTTTTTACTTGGTATTAACGTGCTGTAAACATCAATTTATCAGAAACTGTCACCAGCATTTGAACCAGCCCTTGGCAACAATGTCTCTCTGAGAGACCCGCGCTGAATATCAGCCTGACAAGTTATTCTTTGGGGTTTTTTAAAGGATTATTGTATGATTTGAGATATGAATCACACAGGTACGTGTGGTTACCTCATTATGTCACCCACAAGTGGCCTAAGTATTTTAGCCACCAGTGAGAAGAATCACAATCTTAGCAAACTCAGGAATTTTACAGGTGGAAATAAATAATCCCTTTCCAACCTCAGCTCTCAGGAGAGCACAGCTGTGAAATGACACCTTCAGCATTTATCCACATGGAAGACATTAGCCCAACTTTCCAAACAAGCTGTCACCTTGGAGCAAGGGAAAGAAAAACCTCTCACGCCCAGACTGACAGACATACAGACTTAATTATTGGAGGGGTTCATCCCTGACATGTCTACATGGCCTTTATTTTTCATTCTCATTGGCATTTTGGTATCGTACAAAACATGACAACAAGGATAAAAGATCATTTAAAAGACCCTGAACATTTGAATAGGTTTAAATTTTCCCATCAAATGAAAAAAAATGCATGTTTGCATGTCTCACTTACAGCCCAGTCTGAGGTAAACAGAGTCCTTATTCTTTTGATGAACAGCTTGCATTATGCTTACACCATGTGTGAGTTAACCTTATGAGCCTAATGACTTAACCTATAAGGTGTCAGATATAGTACTTATTTTAAATGGACAAAATGCATATAAATGACTTACAAATCCTAATACAACTACATGTCCAAGGTCATGCAAATCTTTCTCCATTAGCAGAAGAGTATAAGCATCCTCAGGCACAAGAAGCACATTTTTTCCAACCTTGGTCTTGTGATATTAGCACCTCATGTAAAACATATGCACATATAGGTACATATGCGGATGTGTATGCAGATGGGTCAGTTAGAAGAGGTGCATACATCTGAAATTGCACAGGAACAAACTGACAGCTTTCTGTGCTGCCATAATTCCCTCTCCTAGTGTGTGTCTCGTGGGACTCCTAATGAAGCAAAGATCTGATGGGGGAAAAGAAACCCCTAAAACACCTCTAACTGTATAATTAAAAATGTCTAAATATGTAGAATCCAGCCTGGACTAACTCCACATGCCTTGCAAGACCAGCTGTGTTACCCAGCAGCCAAAAGCCCCTTCTCTAAGAGAATGAGAGTTCAAAGATGGTCATGGGAACCATTCTCATCTCCCTGCCTGCTGCTGGCTGTCAGGATATGGGTGGGTCCATCAAACTGGATTGCAGAGAATTCCTGGGCAACACTCTGACTGATAACCTGCTCCTGTTGAGCTCATGGTCACTGAGCTCATGGTGGGTTGAGGTTTGAGCTACTGGTGCTCTGCTGCTCCAGAGAGAGGAGAAAGCTTTAACAACTGCATTAGGAAGCCCCTAGTTTTCCCTCCAGCATGTACAGCATTTGCTTTAGAGAGGATGTTTCCCTACTCTCAGAAAGCACATTTAGTTCTGTAGGAGACCATAATTTTTCTAAGATATGCAAAGAAAAGCAGGGAAGTAGTTAACAAGCTCAGTCTACCAAAGCAGAATCACATGGGGCAGGTGAGGGCTTGTTCATACTTCCACAGCACAGCTGGGAGCTTCTCAAGGAGAGAAAGCACAAGAATGGTTTGTACTGAAAATGAATACACCCTAAGCACGGAGGCTGTCACGAGACTGAACACCCATCCTTCTATTGAGCTTAGTTAAAACCCTTTTACAAGCCATCAAATAAAAAAGGGAAAGTTCATTACAGCACTACACTAAGGAAATATTGGTTATATTCCAAAAGTGCTAAAGGGTCATGGCAGCAAAGTACACAGGGCTCAGCAAATGCATATTCAACTAAATTGCATCTGCAGAAAGGTAAAGAGGACGATGCCTGAGGGGCAGGATGCCATCCAGAGGGACCTGGATAAGCTCAAGGTGGGCCTGTGTCAACCTCATAAAGTTCAATGAGGCTGAATGATAAGGTTAAGTGCAAAGTCCTGCACTTGGACTGGGACAACCCCCAGTATCAATACAGGCTGGGGGTGAAGGGTTTGAGAACAAACCTGTGGAGGAGGACTTTGGGTTGCTGGTGGAAGAAAAGCTGGACATAATGGACAATAGTGCATCCGGTAGGACCAGGGCAGTGATCATCCTCCTCACTCAGCGCTAGCGAGGCTGCATCTCAAATCCTGTGTTCAGTTCTCGGCCCCTCCTGACAAGAAAGACATTGAGGGGCTGCAGTGTGGCAAAGACCCCACCTGCAGTGCTGCATCCACTTCCAGGGCTCCAGCGCAGGAAGGACATGGACCTGTTGGAATGGTTTCAAATGGGGGCCACAAAAATGATCAAAGGGGTGGAGGACTTCTCCTGTGAGGAAAGCCTGGAGAAGACGAGGCTCTAGGGAGAGCTCATTGTGGCCTGTCAGTGCTTCAACAGGGCTTATGAAAAAGATGGGGACACACTTTATACTAAAGCCTGCACCAATAGGAAGAACTGATGGTTTTAAACCAAAGGAGTGTAGATTTAGGCTAGTTGCAACAAAAGATTTTTACAATGAGAGTGGTAAGACATTGGAAAATGTTGCCCAGAGACATGGTAGAGATCCTATCCCTGGAAATACTCAGTCAGGTTGGACGGAGCAATCTGATCTAGTTGATGTTCCTACTTATTGCAGGGGGGCTGGAGTAGATTACCTTTAAAGGTCACTTCTAAACCAAACTACTCTGTCATTTTATGACTTTGCTCTGCTTGTCTCCCACCACTGACTGCAGAGAAGCCCTACAGAACTACAGATCACTGCTCACTAGAGCAATCTACTGGCTCATGCTGAGCTTTGAGCTTCACTGCTCAAACCAGATAACCAGCTACTGCTACCCAGAAAAAACGTGTTGGTGCCTGTGGCGTGCGGGGGAAGACGGGTCCCTCTAATATCACTGGGGAAGAGCCTGCACTGTTCAATGCAGTCACAGGATTTTCTCCAGAAGATTTGGGTTTTCAAAGCCTTCTGAACCTGTCCCTTACTTAGGGAGGGAAGAAACAACCCCTCCTGGTGAACAGTTTTGTCTGTTCTTCATCAGTGCCTGGCAAGGGTCTGTTTTGCTGCATCAGGGCTGCACACAGAAGCCCCGTGGGCAATAGTTCTCCCACCCAGAACAGGCCACTCTAAGCAGGGCAGTTCATTCTGCAGGCACTTCATTTTGAGCAGAAGAGAGTTTGTGTGTTGTAGCCTGGGCAGTTAATTAGGAACTGAGAGCACTTTTCCTGGGACAATGTGCTTGTTCCTTAGAAAGGGTGGTTGATATTATTTATGGCTTTCATTGATCTAACAGCTTATTGCCAAGGAGAGAATTCCTACTTTTCCCTCCCTGCACTGACACTGACCCTGGAAGTCCGCTGAGCCGGCTCTGCTCCCTGAGCTGGCAGAGGCAACCTCCCCTTAAGTCCCAGGAGAGCAGAAACTGGGAGCAAGAGGAGCCCTTGACTAGGAGCTATGGCAGATGGAAGGGAGCAGAGAGCTGTTGGATCGTGTTGGCTCCAAGGTGCAAATTTTCTTTTGGTACTAAACAGAGCTGAGATGAACCCTGCTTGAAACACTGATCTGGCTTCTTGGCATACACAAATAACAATAAAGCTGTTTATGGTATTATTTTCCTGCAGGACACCTGCCTCATTCTCTAGGAAGAATGGGCTGTCCAAAACTCTGTTTCATTCACTGTACAATGTGAAGCATGTCAGGCAAGAAACATGGGCCAAAGAGACATAAAATTAAGTAATGAACCACCATTGTAACAAATAGGCATGAACTGTCAAAGTTAAGGAGGAAAGCATAACTTAATTTTTCTAAGTGTTTGAATTCAGAGCACTTCCACTCAGAAATATATTCTTTTTCATGTAGCTCTTAATGTAATTTTGGTTTTACTATGAGAAACTGCCTCAAAGGGATTTACAGAACCAAACCAATCACCAGTTTTGCACAAGTTTATATGAGGGTGCATCACCCTGGCCCCCTCTGTGTGATAAACAGTCGGGTGTTTTAGCTAATTGATCTTGTGCTGCCCGCACCACTTCAGGGCCAAGGAGTGCCGCCAGCACCTCCTGTAGCTCTGGTTAATGGATATGAACTTCTTCACAAGTGCCAACTCAGCATCTTGGCACAGGTCTTGAGGCCTGAGACTTTGAACTGAAACACTTGTAGTGACCAGCAGTGTCACGTAAATACTTTTGTGGATCAGATCTCTACTCCTGCTCCTATTTCTGTGCCCTAGAAAACTTGGGTTTTGTGCACACACAGCATCACTGAGTATGAAGGTTCTTTTTTTTTTCTGAATATTTGGCATTTTTCTTAAATCTCTTGCCTGGGAAGAACGGGAACATCTTAGATTCCATCAAAATCGAAAAAAAAGCGTGGATTATTCCCCAACTAACTTGGTTTGGTTGTAAAGAAAAACTCGTAGCCAGGATGCAGCCTGTGGGCGCTTAGCAGAAGGCACCACTCCCAGCACCTGTTCTCCTTCTTCAGCCACTTGCCTCAGTACCAAAGAACACAAAGTGGTTTTAACACCTCTGCACAAATCCAGGATTTAGAGGCAGGAACTCAGCTGATGACAGGAAGTACAGATTCGTGCAGGCACATCGTGGCATGACAGTGCCAGGCAGCAAGTGGGTGTTCAGAGGCAACGAATGGCACCCAGCAAGGCATCTGTCCCACACCCTTGCCCTGAGGACTGTCCTTGTGGAAGGCTCCACAGCCCCACCGTCTGGGCAGGACCTACAGGCACGGGGTGTAGATGAGCCGGGCACCAGACAGCTGCTACAGGCACCAGCAGGTTGTGCCCTGGGCGATGCTCCAGGCAGATGCAGCAGGTCCAGCCGTGCAGGGAAACCTAGGCTGCACGAGTGCAGCAGCACATGCCTTCTCTGGAGGTGCTGCTGCAGAAGCTGTGAGTGGCCTTCCAGCTTCATCCCATCACCACAGACTACACTGCTGCTAGAAAGCTGCTGCTTTAAGCCTGGTGCTATATAAAAATCCTGACAGTCATCACCTGTACTTTGGGGCAGCTTGTACGTAGAAAAGCCGGATAACACGGAATCGTGGCTTTGCTTGTGATCTGGATTTCTTGCTGCAGTGGTGCTGTGACTGGAGTCTGGGGGAAGCTGGCAGAGGCTCTCTGTGAGCACGCTGCCTGCACTGCCTGCTCCCAAAGCCTCTGCCCAGCTCCTTGGCTGCACTGGCTTCCAACCAGCAAGGACAGTATGTGTCACTTGTTTTCAACACACATGGAGTATTTATAGTTTAGGGCTTTTGTCTTCTCTTCTGTAGCTTAATTAACAATATAATTTCTTGTAGCTCTTCCCTGTACTTGTGGGAATGGAGGAGAATGGAAATTACTGTGGAAAGCCAGGGGCAGCAGGGGGAGAGGAAGAAGAAGAGAGAGAGACACACAGAGAACCATTTCTTTGCAAGTGGCATAACACGGAGATGACTCTGAGCTGCTGCCAGAGGAGGGGACTGTCTGCAGCGGGTTTATGAGGGAGTAATGACTCATTGCTACTTCAGGAAGGTGCCTGTATTGCATAGGAAGAAATCTCATGCATATTGAAATAAACTAGCTTGAGTCTGCATTACCAGCGCAGCCTGCATTAGCAATACTTTCACATTTGAAGAAAAAGGATCTAAACAATACTATAAAGGAAATCTGAACAGCTGTCAGTGCCCTAAAATAATCATGCTACCATAAGTGTTCAAAGGCCATATTGTCTAAGGAGCTGTACAAACATAAAAACCAGATTTTTGTGCTGAATGTAGCCTATGGCAAAGTAAAATAAGGAAGGTGAAGGAAAAAATGAGAAGCAGGAACACAGAGAAGGAGGTCCAGAGCAAAGAGTTCATGAGGCAGTGCTCCTGTGGTGAAAACAGCTTAAGCTGTTTTCCCCTAGGCAGGTATTTCTCACAGAAAACCCTTTTCCTGTCTACAGCTCTGTCACAGGCTGGCCCATGGGATGATTATATCACTCCAAAGGCTTTTCTCCTGACCCTTGTGTACGGGGTGTATGGGCTGCAAAGAAGCCTTCACCTCAGAGCCGGGGCTCTGCTACTGTAGGGAAAGGTGCTACAACTGCAGTTTGGACTTTCTTGGGGCATGGCAGTGTTCATGGAGCTGTGCTGCTTTCCTGGATGGCTTCTAGCTCAGTGTTGACTGAGTTAATTCGTAAATCCTGCCTCCACCCAAAAATAAGAAAAATCTATCTGAAAGATCCAGCTACATCGGTATTAGAAAAATCTTATAGCACAACACATTTTATATATATATATGAATTGCCTCCCACAATACTGCTCTCTCTTGAGGTGGATAAAACTGTTTTCATCTATAAGAAGGCATAAAAAGGGAGGTGGAAACAATTAAAATTAACCAAAAGTCACCATAGCAGCAAAGTTTTGACAGCAATCTTGCACCTCGTGCCTTGCTGCTCAGCTTTAACCTCTGCACAGACAACGTCTCCCACAGCATCCTTGGCCCATGCTACAGCAGCTGCCAGCTGAGTTAGAATTCATATATTAAGCAGTTCTTGCTCAAGCAATTATGTGTTTTACTTGACTGTCCTAGAATTATCTGCACAAAGAAGGCACAGCTCCCTTCACTGCTGCCTTTCACATCCTCCCAAGTGTCACTTAGAGCTGCAAGGAAAACATTTAGAGAACAATTTAGGAAAGGTGAGCCATCTGCATGTTTATGAAAGAAAGAGAGCGAGACCCGGCCATGCTTGTCCCCAGGCATTGTTTGCAAAACATTTTCAGGATGAAAAGGCAGTTGCAGTGCAGGTGTGAGCACCCTGTAGCAAATCCTCAAGCTGGATTCAGGTGGGAACACTGAGTTACAGCTACAATTTTCTTCCAGCTTCCTGCTCATGTAACCCACATGCTCTGCGCATGTGATGCACTCAATCCCTGTGTGATGCCTGGTTTGCTGCAGACATCCCAGGTCACAGCTCTGCAAGGCAGGCTTCATTTCAGGAGTGTCTATACAGATACATATGCACATGCTTATGCAGAATAGTAGGTCCTGGGAACACTTTAGAAAACGTGGGACTGCCTCTGCGCTACTCTGAAAGGTCCAAGAGACAAAGGCTGAATTGGTTGTTCACCCTGCCACAGATGCCTTCTCTAGCTGGGCAAGCAAAGGCTTGAACACACTGCCCAGTTTATGCTTAGCATAGTACGTGCAAGCTCCCTCTCCTTGACCTCCATCCTCCCACCCCTGCCCACAGAAACACCTCAGCCGTGACACACCAGAGCTAGAGGCAGGGTCCCAAGGCACAGACGGGGACAGGTGCACCTTGGGCACATCACACATGGAGATGGTGGCACTTGGGCGTCTTTGAGCAGCAGGACTCAGGCTACAGGTCCCTTTGGGGGAGCAGCTGGGCACGGGCAGCCCACACAACTGGAGGAGGGCAGGAGGTGCTGGGGGTGAGGATGCTGGGGGTAGGGCTAGGCAGCATTTTTGGCTTGCTTCAAAGCACTCTTTATATAGCTGGTTACATAAGGCTGTGCAATTGGCTCCTTTTGGGAGAGAAACTCGGGTGTAGGAGTACTGATACACCAAACCTGACTGTAAAAGTCATCTGTGGGGTTTGGGTTTTCTTTCCCTGTCATTCTCCACTAATCGCTAGAACAGCCACTGCTAAATACTTAATAAAAAAGAGAATACCTTAGCAGTAAGTCATGGTGTGCCTCCAAAACCTGAGCTGGCAGCTGGAGAATGAACCCCATACAGTTTTCCAGATATGGCGATGGCAGGGGCTCACAGGAGCCACACCACAGCATTCAGCCCCATTCCTGCAGTGGGGGTACCAGGCGTGGAAGAGGATGACAATGAGCTTAGGGGGGGCCATCTGCTCCCACCCCTGAGGAGCTGTAGTAATCAGGGATGAGAGAAGCAACCCCTCCCCTACCCCTCCCTTCTTTTTCCCCTAGTGCTGACAGTTCCTTGGCCACAGAGAAAGGTGAGCGTGAGTTTTTGGGCTTGAAACAGCAATGGAAAAAGCAACACTTCCCCTAGACCTGACACTGATGCGTATTTACATGACGTGTTTCGTGCCCAAGATGAAGTCTAGCTCTGCTGTGCCACCGCGCATCACCACCGCCGTCTCCTTCGGGGAAGGCATTTTCCATAATGGAAATCAATTGTGTTGAAAACAGGGAGCTGTGCAGCAGTAACGACACGTAGAGATGAACTCGCAGTGGCGGCCAGCGCGGCGCTCGGAGCCAGGGGCTCGTTACACGGGTCACCCGCAGCTCTCACGGCGCACAGTGCGAGGCGGGGCCGCGGAGCTCGCGGGGATCGCCCCGCACACACCCAGGGCTCACGGGGCTGCAGCAGCAAGGCTGAAGTGGGGGCGAGGCTCAGGCAGAGATGTACAAGGCTTTCACTAAATCATCCCTCAGGCGGGGCCCACTTGGTTGTTTGAAATCAGCCTTGGCTGATGATCAGCTTTAGTGTTTCGGATGTCTGGAGCCCCCAGTGTCACCCAGCAGGTACCTCGTCTTTCATTGTATTAAGGGGGCTTATAAGAAAGACAGACGTTTTACCAAGGCCCCTAGTGAAAGGAGGAAGAACAATTTTAAGCTAAAGAACAACAGGTTTAGATATTAGAAAGAAATTCTTTACTATGAGGATGGTGAGGCACTGAAACAGGTTGCCTAGAAAAGCTGCAGGTGCCCCATCCCTGGCACTGTTCAGTGCCAGGCTGGGTGGAGCTCTGAGCAACCTGGTCTTGTGGAAGAGTTGTTGGATTAGATAATCTTTGAAGGTCCTTTCCAACCCAAGCCATCCTCTGCTGCTACCCCACGCAGGTCCCCAACCAGTACAGATTATCCAGGTGCAAGCTCCCAGGTGGCATCTAATCCTTACCTGGGCTGGAAGTCCACACCACAGACTGAAGCCCTGCCCACGCACAGGGTGCCCACTTGACTCAAATATCACCAGCAGACAAACTTTCATATGATGTTAGGGATGTCTCTTCTCACAGCTGCTGGCTTCCTCGGTCCTAATGCACTCTGCATCACACCAGGCTGAAAATAAAAAGATGTCTCATACCTCAGATGAGGTTCCCTGTGAGCTCGCTGCAGATGTACACAACACCTATGGGCCAAAACTCTCCACTAGCAGCAAACAACAAGAATGACAAAAAGCGTGAACCTGGGGGATATAATTGCCCTGAATATATCTGAGCACTGCTTCTTTCAGAGACAACTGCTGTCTTGTTGCATGCAGAGCTGCTACGGGTTTTGCTTTCTGCACCTCTGAGTGATGGGCAGAACTTGCAAACGTGCCAGCAAGGACAGATGATGCAAAGGGCACTGGCTTTCTCCCTCAGAGGAAATCAGGGAGCACAGAGGGCTGATTGCTCCGAGTGCTGGTAAACATAAACTGTACGAGAGAGAAAAAGTTAATGTACCACAGCAGTGACAGCGCAGAGGAGGGGGAGCTGGTCTGTTCCAAGCCTCTGATACTCCCACGGTGAAAAAGGAGCTGGAACAGTTCCTGTTGCTGGGAAACATTGCTAAGGTCTCTCTGTCCCTGTCAGCCACTGCTGGGACATGTAAAATGTGCTCCACCAGCAAGGTAAAAATTGTTTTCTATGAAGACAGCATTAACTTCCTAGCAACAATCTCCTGCCTGCCTTTTCTGGCACCTGCATCAGACGGCACAGGTAGGCTCACAGGAGAGCTTCACAAGCACCCAGGTGCCAAGCATTTCTTTCCATAGCTCAAGTAAAAAAGAGATATTGAACTCTGTGCAAGGTCATGGTACATTGCTCTGTGCCATCCTGAAATGCCAGCAGAATGGATGTGGGATCCAACCAAGCAGAAGAGGCTACTCACATCCTCATCAGATGACATTTCTACTGCAGCTGCAGAATGGATACTTATTTGTGTTGCAGGAGTTAAACATGCATTCCTAAGAACCACATGTGGAAACAGCAGCCATTTTATTCCCAGCATCACAAAGGGGCAGTAACACCGTGCCCTTTAACAAAGGTTTAATTTGCAATTTTACCTGAGTGTGACAATGCACCATAATATATACAAAACCCTGAGTAAAAGAAAGGTGCCCGTTACAACTTTTTTAGTAGTTTCTAAGACTGATGTCTGTGAAATCAGAACTGCATTCAAAATTAATTTGCCCTTTTGAGGAATTCACCCCTGTTCAGTTTGACAGAAAGGGACTACTAGAAAGAGGCTGAAAAATTATATTGGGCTGCCTACTCCATCTCCTTCAGCTTCTGGAAAGACAAAACTGGTCTCTCTTTCCTCATGGATCTTTTCCCGTCTTCATTTTCTTGCTATTTGTTCCCCTCTTCTCCTTACTCCCCTGGCTACGGGATCACTGAAGTGTAAAAAAATAATTCGGCGGGTGGGTGTTTTCCTTTCTTTGCAGTATCTTAATAGACATTATGAAAAAAAAAAAAAAGC
>VWZN01018335.1:336423-377860 GCA_013396955.1 Regulus satrapa
CATTTGCCTCCTTAACAGTACACCCTTAACTTCTGGGTGCCCCAAAAGAACAATAAGGATGCTACATTAACATGGGCATAAGTATCATCAGCTTCATAGAAATAGAATTATCTCAAATTTTCCAGCTGTGGAAAAAGAACCCTTAACTCAAATCTAAGTCAAAAAGCAAGTAAAAGTAATTTCTACAAATTCCACAGCAGTCAAATTTTCAGGAGTCCTAAAGATTTAAAGGGGGAGAAAAAAAAAGACAGAAAACTACCATCTTTCAATCAAATCCAAGAGACTCACTTAATCTTTATTATACACAGCTGGCAATTTCTCTTAACACTGGGTGAAGGATATTTAGCTTTGTCCACTGCATGAGACCTACGGTGCATAGATAGAGGGATAGCATTTCAGCCAGGGAAGCACAGCATCTTTAGCTCCTCTTTGATGCAATAGTGTAATATTTAAGTGTCTGTTCAAGTCTAACTTCAAAGTCTGTCCGTATCCTGTCCCCAGACACAAAAAATTTTCCACTGAAGTCCCAGATACTACATCTTTGTTGTTCAGTTTAACACTGGTGCTTTTGAGATAGCTGCAGGTGTCAATATCATGGCTCCCTAAAAACCGTGTATAGCAAAGTTGTACACAGATTAAAACTCATCAATGCCATATTGCCACACTCAGTTTTACCATCTCTTCCATCATGACTGGCATTTATTTGGAACATGCAGAAAGTTGTCACTAGGTAGTCAAGACGTGGTAATAATCTCTTGGAGGAAAAGGGCTCTTCTACACCCCAGTATCATGTATCATAGAAGGACAATGCTAGGCATAGCCTCTCAAAACCTGGAAAAAGCATTACATTCAAAAGAGGTCTGCTAAATGTAATTTCCTTGATGAAGCCTTATAATGTCTTTCTGCCTTATATACACATTGCACTGCATAATTAGCAAGATAAAAAGCTAAGTCAGGAAAAATTCTTTTTTCCTATCTAGCAGCAAAGTTTTAAACATACCGAGAGCAGACATAAGGTAAACTGCTTAATGAGCAGAAACTCAGCAGGTAGGAATTATTTCTGCCTATTTGCAGAAAGGACCACAGCCACAAATCAGAAAGGGAAGATTGTCCTAAGAGCTTTACCAACACTAGTATGTTTAACCACAGGCAGCTGAGGCAGGCAGTGGAAACTATGTCATCGAGTTAAATACTTTCCTCCTAATCACACACAGGATAATCTGGTGCTTTGCCCCCTTTCTTGTTAGGTTAAAAGATGCTCTCCTAAAAAAAACTGCCTATTTGCTGTACCAAAAATAGATGAGAAGCACTCAGAACAACAGCTTACTCTGACCTTAAATCCTCTTGTTTTAATCTTTCTATGGCATCAAACGCTGTACATGTCAGCATGCTGCATGACATGTGAATTGGATTTTGCAATTCACAACACCCACTCTCAAACTCCTGAAAAAAATTGTCCAGTGATACCAGGCAAGAGGACATGTTTCAAAACAACCCTTTTTACATTCACCATCTTTATGACATTGTTGATCTGCAACAGTATGTGTAAACCCGACATAACTGAGAATGCTTATAACAACAGCATTCTACTCACATTCAACATAACCCTGCTGTCCTAAGAGTGGAATGTCAACTCTGGGAGATTCTTTCCATGAGTAATTGTGTTTCCAGGACCTTTTCTTTTATGTAGATGCAGCAGCAAGGTAGATACAGTATACATTGTATTACTGGTGTATCTCCATTTCTTACCTGAAGTTTGCACAAATATCCATAGTAATGAGGACCTTCAAATGGCAAAATCTATCACTGAAAGCCGTTTAAAAATAATGCCTCTAAGTGAGGCAAGCAGTCAAAGGAATTGCTTCAAAACGGATCTATTCCAAATTAAAATACAGCTGTATTGATGAATAAATGCAGACACAGGGTCAGTGATTCTTTCCTCTACCACTGAGAGAATAGTGGAGCATCTTTAGAGACATCAAGATCTTAAAAAAACCCCAATTACATCCCAGTAAAAATCAAAAAGCTTCCAAGACCACAGTGGGTTTTTTGCTCAAACAAGGAGCCTAAATTGGGAGGTAAGTTTTCTAGCCAATGCAGTGAACTTTTGTAAACTGCAGATGTAACTTCCATAGGGAAAAGAGGCAGAATTTCAAGTCATGGGTTTTCACCAGTTTTAGTTAAAACATATTTCCTCTTTAAAGGAAAGTAAACACCTATCATCTATCTATCATATAATAGAGACATTTAAAGACAATCTAATTTATCTCTATTTTGATCAGAATAATTTTAAACCAAATACTGTTAATCTTTCAATTAAGGACTTGTTAGTAAATTGATCTTCCTTATTTGCTCGGGGATTGACAGTTTAAAAAAGGAAAATGAATGTTGGATGAATGAGAGCAATGCCTGAGAGATTATGACAAGCTGAAAGAAGGCAAGGAAAGAGTGGCAGCTGACAACATTTGAAACGTCATCCTGAATCTTTAGCAGATGAAATAGTTCTCTGCCTCAAATTAGGATTCTAGACCTGCTCTTCCAGCAACAGTGACTTTGAGGACAGCTGCTGATGTAACTTATCTACTCCATGGACCTTTGCATTGACATATAGGCAGACTGACACAGAATCAAGACACTGCCTTCATTAGCTTGTCGACTTGCAAGCAAAACTTACATGGCCTTCCATGCCTTCCTGAGGACTCCAGTCTTTCCAGCTGTTTCTTCCAGCTTTTAGCCGTATCACCTCATCTGGCCACTGCAGCTCTTTCCTTTTTGACACGTTGATCCCTTCCAGTACTTGACTGGGATCCATTAACTATAAGTAGGAATTGAGTTTTGACTGTTAGTTCAGCCAAAATTTAAAAGAAACAGAAAATGCAATCTTTTGCGTAATTCCAGATAACTGACTTTAACTCACTGAAACTGATTTCTGACTAATTTCAAGACTGGAAACTTGAGCTCCAGGCCCTCCAAGCCCAAACAGCACTAAATTTGGAAATGATGCTGTGGTTTCAGATGCAGCTGACAATATGCCAGTTCACTGAAGCAACAGCTCTGGTTCCTTTCCCCGCTTCTTTCAGTTATACTAGCTCATGGCAAGGTTGGGGAGCTGGCACAACAAAAGCATTGGCAGCACAGAGTCTAGTAGCAGGGAAAAGTTAAGTGATGATGAGCTGTTAAAATCTGCTCATTACTTCTTACAGAATTATAGTAAGAAACTTGGGAAATTCATTGTTAGACAGAAGAAGTATTTATCTACTAGCATGGTTAGTTGAGACCCACCCTGTGTTTTGAAGTAAACTGGCCTTTTTCCATAGGGCAAACAGGAGAAAACTCCTGAAAAATTCTTCCTTAAGATTTAAGGACAGAGAGAACTCCATAATATCCACTGTCCAAGGGCACATATCCACTTTATCCTCCTCACACAGAGGATTAGTAAGCAGCTTCATAAAAGGGCCCTTGCCTGCAAACAAAAGCTACTAAGCACAGATCTAAAAAATTAATTTAACCTTGCTCGCTATGATGCAATTAACCAAGGATTACTCTAAACTGAGTTGGTATCAGCAATGAAATCATGTTTATTATGAGCTAATCTGTTAAATACACTTCTTAAGGTTTCCCACAAGTATAATGCCAAAGATATGTATGTGGGGCTAATAAAAGCTAAGAAAGCAAGAATACACATTCCTGGATTTTCACAAAACAAGCAAGGCTGCCATGACTGCCTTAGTCAACAGTGAAATGTTTGCTGCTCAGTAAACCCTGAAGTGGATATAACCAAAAACCAAATACATATTGAAGTGAAAGCAAGTATTTTTACACTTACTTTTGTGGAAAATCCACTTGGCTTCAAAGAAAAAAGCTTTCTACTCTGCAAATGAAGCTGTTCAGCTTTACCTGATGTAATGTATGGAAGGTGAACTAAATATGAAGTGGAACTGAGTTCCACTGACATTCTCAGAGCTGCAGTACAGCAAAACAAAAATAAGGAAAACAAGGAACATGCAGGAAAAGCTGCTTGTCCAGAAAACCTTTCCTTTACATTAATTCTCCAAACATAACTGCATAGAAACTGTACATCAGATATGCCAGAATGCGTATTTGCAAGCAGCGATTTCAACAACATACAAAGGAACAAGTAATAAAAGCACACGGAAACGTAAGTTAACTTGTTCTTCTAGACCGTTCACCTGGATTCTGTAAATAACGTCATCCTTTTTGGCTTGCATTTGATTTGCAGGGCTTGCACTGCCACCTGACTGAGTTTCAGCTGCATTACTCCCTCCTTCTGTCCCTAGAAAGCCCACAAGGGCATGCTGTTTACAGGCTGGGATGCTTTGGCTGGAGCTGCTGGAAGAGGGCAGTCCGTGCTGCACGCTGACCCCAGTCTGGCCAGTAGGTTCCATTTGGTTCACCATGGACAGGCGGGACTGGATGGATGAGGGGAGGTTGCGAAGGGAGATCTGACTGGTGGAAGAGCGCCGGCAAGGCACAAAGCCTGTCGCGGATGTGCGGAGAGATGAATGACGGCTGCCGTAGCAGTAGGATGAATGGCTAGCTACGGAGGCACGGGCAGGGGAATGTCTGACAAGGCTGGACTGCACTGAGTGAGAGCTGTGACTGGTGCCTAAAAGTAAAAGATACAGAAGCAGGAAAGTTCAGTAAAGCCTCTCGCACACAGTAGATCGCCAACACACAAATGTTTTAGTGCACAGATATACAAAACGGATTGGTCTAACCAATATAATCTCAAGATGTACTGCAGAAGATCTCTGCGCCATCTCACACAGCAGAGCATTTCAATACATTCTATTCACCTTATCTCAGAATTTCTTATTCTGTTCAGTTCACAATCTCTGTCAGAAAAGTACTTTGAAAAACACTCCAGTCTTGCACTTTCTGCATTAACAAGTTCTTACTTGATATTAGCACTGCAGTTTAACATACTTAAGGCAGTAAGAGAGGTAGATGCCCATATTCCAAAATACTGACTGTTCTTTCTTAATATGCTTGATTACACATTTAAAGTTTGCATCAGAAAACTTGTTAGGACAAAAGGTGTTTTAAAACAAGTTCAAATTCAGTACACTTACAGCTAAAAACAGAAATTGCAGTTCGTGAACATTGGTGTAATTGCTTTTCCTGTACTAAATATTTGCAGATATCTCTCCTCAGCTGACAAAACTAATTATTTGCATTCAACTACACACATCCATACTTTGTTTATGAGTAAAGGCAATGTTTGAAAGACTTTTTCTCAGCTTCAGTGCTTGTCACCTCCTTAACTACAGATCACTATGGACCCTTGGATAGATCCAGCTGGAATATTGTGTAATTAAGAGAACCTGTTTCACTGTACAAGAAATATATGCATTCCCCAAAAATGATAAATTCGGCATTAGCAAACAACAAAAGTGAGAAGAACCAGTCTGTAGAAACCTGTTATGAAAAGTTATTTAAACCATTTTGTTAGCACAACTACACCCCTATTTATCAGCTCTGTTTGGGAACCTTGTATTGCATAAAACATTACTGTAGTTTGAGATGAATCCAACAGCTCTTAACCCAACATAAAATCACATCAATTTTGTTTGCTTTTTCTTTTCAGGCTGAAGAGCTGAAAGGTCTAATCTGGCTATAGGACTGAACTTGTATGAAGGTGTTTCTTTGTTTCAACTTTACCCAGAGTGGAAGGATGAGTTGGCGGATGAGCTGCAGGAAAAGTTGTGGGATGAGGTGCAACAGGAGGGTGCTGTACTGCTCCAGGTCCCTGCCCTGTAGTTGCATTCCCTCCTCCTTGTGACATGCTGCTCTGTGACTCATTGATAGTTGCATTGTTACTTGTGCAAGAAGCTCCACCTCCAGCATCTGAATCTTCAATATTTCCACCACTATTGCAGCCAGCTCCACAGCCTTTCCTTAGTCTAGAAACATAAGGCAAGTGATACATTAGGGCACACCCCCTAATCATTAGGATTTTAAGAAACGCTTAATGACAAGCAAAAGTCTCAGCAAAACCCACTAATATTAGCACTTCCTAATATCAGTTAAAACTTACCCTTATTTTCTCAGAATATGCTTTGCACCTATAAACACTGATTTCTAGACTTCCATTTTCTTCCTGACAGCTACCCAATATTGTCAAATGCTTATATAAATCAGCTTTTTAAAAATTATGCCACCTCTGAAATACAATAAAGTGATAAAATTCCAATTCAAATGCTCACAGAGCATCCTAGTTATTTTGGAACAGTTTAGTAAAACTTATGCTACTTAACATACTGGTCACGTGTAACAGTTCCACTGTAAAATCTTTGTCTACACAGACCAGCAAGGAAAGAATGTTGGCTGGATCTTTAACGTATTTGGTTTCTGTTATCTTCAGTAATGCACTCACAGTTGTTTGAAGCACATACTGAACATTCAGACAGTATGTTAGCCACCATTTTCTAGTATACATAACCACAGTTTTTTCATCACATTGTTTACACTAATAAATTTCAAATGGACACAAAAAACACAGCACATTTCCTCCTCCCTTTTTATTTTTCTTTTCTGTCACATTCAATTACACTGAGCACTCCTTTCCATTTTTTTTTCCCCAGGACACAGAATCCTGAAGGACGTGTGTCACGCTTTCACCTGTTATTCTACCAAGCTGGACAAGCTGATTGCAATAGGAGACAAACACCACAGACTGCGGTAAGTGTGGCATTTTTGGCACCCCGGGTGAAGCAGCATGTTCTGTTCTGATATGCTGTAGATGTCTAAGATAAATACAACCATCAGAACAGCGACAGCACTATTCAGACCATGGCACCAGCTCCTGGAACCAGTTAAGAACTGGGATGCACATTTCTGAATGCCACACAGGTGCCACTGCTGCTTTCGGAGCCACAGTCCTAGAGGGCCAGAAGTGCAGTAAAGTTTTCACGGCCTATAAAACATAGCACAGCAAGAGTTTGTCCCCCTGGGTTACCCAGGGGACACAGGAAGAAATAATTATCTCATTCCAGTTACTTGGTCTGGCACTAACATACAGCATTATATAACATATTAGCACTCCTGAGATTTTGAACTTCTGAGCTAAAGCTTGCCTAACTATCTATGAGCACACCCTAAAACATTAATATAGGCACTTTCATGCTAAATATCTGCTGGACAGGAACCCTAACATAACACCCCTGATTCTGTAAAGATGGTATTAGAGACTGTAAAGGCCATCATACTGAAAAACACAGTACAGAAGTTGCATCGTATCTCATTATCAGACCTAACATTAGAACTGAAGTTGCAGTTCCTGCATCTAGACTTTGTCCTCCTTCCTCTGAGCTCTCATTTACATAGTTTGTGGTGTATTACTCAGCTTGGAGATTAATCCTGTACCAAAGCAGTTGCCATATGTTACTGGTGTGTCTAAAAAAAAAAAGTCAATATATATTTATTTTAATAAGACAGAATATTATCAATTATGCTGTGTTGGGCCAGTGCAAGACTAGTTAATGGAATATGAGTGCATGAACACATGCTAATGAGAAGCCCTTTCCTCAGCTCACCTGTGCCATGTAGACACTATGAAGTTTCTGATGTTTCCTAAGCTGATGGCTCCCCCGAGAATGTCCTTTAGCTGTTCATGACTATCTGAATAGGAAGTAGTCAAAGGTGAGACATAGATTGGGTATCCAATTGGCTGGTCACAAGAAGAGTTGATCATGTTCCTCAGGGCTTGCTTAGCATTTTGGATACTTCCTCTTTCTGGATTACGATTACGCAGGAAGACGAGCTCCTGCTGCTGTCCTGCCCACAGGCCACGTACACACTCCTTATTGACCTGCAAAAGCCAAGAGGACAGGCTGTGTCAAAGTGAAGCAATGTGAGCACGTGGTGACTGCTGTGTTATAACAAAGCCTTCACGAGCACATGCACTGCAGAACTGCCAGCATTCATACGCAGTTATTTTACAGGCTGCAACAGTGAGGATAAACAAACATAAAAACGGGATGAAAAATAACATTTTAAGTGAGAAGGACCTGATTTTCTGATACAATACTTGTACTGTATGAGAAGAACCAGCCCTATAAATAACAAAATAAATATTTCAGTTGAGACAGCATTTTGGTATAGTTTATTAAAATAAACCCCAACTTGCTGTCACATTGTGAAATGTACATAGAGCTTACCTTAATGACCCTGAAACTGAGATAGCGCTTATTGAGCATAATGATTTTGTATTCATTGGTGCCATCATCCATCACGTGGCGCAGAGCAAGAAGGGACGGAGAGTTGGAAAGAACTGCACTCCGCCAGGCAGGGTCCCCTTCATGTGCTATAACCAGATTCTCTTCGTGAGTTGTTATAGCTTCATAAAGGACAGAAGGATCATCGTATTCATCTGGAGAAGTGAAGTGATCCTGTTTCCAATAATACATGTTCAATAAGGCATGATTAACATTTCAGATGCAACTACATACAAAAATAGAACATTTCACAGCTCAGACCTTTGAAATGATCAATGCATTACACAAAGTTAGCCATCAAAAGTATCAAATACCTACTTTACAACACTGTTAAAAATTACTTCTTTTACAACAGATTGGTTCTGTCTGCTTGTGTTTGCTTCTTTTCTAACTTAAAACTAAAATTATTGGAAGGACCTGCCTATTACTCACTGATTCAAGTAAATTTCTAGGTGAATCTTACACTAGATTTATACTGTTGGCAGAAGCTTTTTTGTTTTAGGTTCTCTTCTTATTCATAAGCCTCCAACTGTAAAACACACTTAGGTAAAACACTGATTATTCACATACTGTACTATAAGTACCTTGCAATAAGAAGGAAAACCATTTACTATTAAAAAGTTCACATTAATACTTGATGACAAACTTTTTTTAGCATCAGGTGCTAAAAAGAAAACTTACATTACTTCCAGTCAAATAAAAACACAAAACCTGCAAGTTCGACTCAGTATCAAGGAACATTACATTCTGGTTAAAAAAGGACTGTGGTTAACAGCTGAATTTCCACACTGACTGAAGCCTGGGTATGTTCATGCACTGCAAGTGAATGAAATCATTTTTCATAGGTTAACAGCATAATGTTCAGCACTTTTATTTTTTCATTGTTAGTGTGATCTGGTTTTTTTCTCACTTTTCGTTCTCTGACTTCAATCAAACCCATTCTGCACATTAACTCTCTGAGAACACTTAGAGAGTTGTTCAAGTGGTACTTCTGCTGGTTTCAACAATGATTTGGTAATTACTCTGCTTTGCTGTGTGTGCTCCTAACACACACATTCTCCTAAATTCAAAGAGTTTGTGTTACATGAATGATTTAATTCAATCACTGCTAGTTTTGGGAGACTCCAGACTTAAATGAAGGCAAAAAAAAAAAGTAACTTCAATAATAATTTTTAGACTGCAACTAAGATTTGTTTACTTATTATGATTTTCAAGGAATCTGTTCTTCCTGAGTACCAACACTCCTCTCCCCTTACAGAGTGCTTATCATTAAGTACACGTTTTCTGTACACTGGCCAGAATTTAAGAATGTAGTGAAGTGCAGGTGAAGATGAACAAACTAATTTCAGCTTATGGAAAAGCAACCTTCTCATTCTCACCTGAAACCTGTGATTACAACTCTTCAAAGTAAAAAGAGCAAGAAAAACAACTCCCACTGGAGGAGAGGACTACACAGCTTTGAAGGCACAGCCTTTTAAACCAATTACATATGTGTAGGGAGGGGAAAGAGAAGCAAAATGTCAGAAAAGGTGTTCATAAGGGAAATCTCTAGATAGGCATGAAACAGGCCTTGACATGTTCTCTGATCTAGAGTAAATGTAATTTTCAAGATCTAAGCATAAAGAACATTCCCTTTTCCTCTGTATCACCTTCCACAAAAGCTGTAGTAATCAAAGGACAAGACATGATACTGCCTCCTTTTCAGTTGTCAATTTTTATCACAGTCCTTTTATTCTCATCCTCTTTTTCCTTTCTCACAGCCACTAATTTTTAAAAGAACCAAAGCACAGAAGTATAAAACTGGACACATCTTTCTGTGTCATCTCTCACTTGATGTAGCTTCAGTGACATCCGTATTCCAGGAACCACTACTTTCCTCAGTAATTCCATGTCAGCAAAGATCCATTCATCTCTAATTGAAGATATACGGAAGTCACCCTTAAATAGGGCATGCAGGCCATACAAGAAGGATTCCAGGTTACTGTTGAGAGGAAAAAAAAAAGGGAAACAAAAAAAGGAAAATATTAACAGAAGTACAAACATAACCACCATTACCATCACTGAAAAGAAACTACTGATCTGCACAAAAAGGCACACAGCTCTTCTCTACCAAGGTAAGCTACAGGATAAGACAGGGAAAAGATGTGTGTGTAAAAAAATTTGGTACATCAGATGCAGTACCTGCATGGAAGAGGTAATGAACAAACTATACATGCAACAGACTATTTAGGTGGACAAAAGCAAATAAGGATCATGAGGAGTGCTTCATTTTATTCTGAAGATTTTTAAAGGCAAAAATTTTTAGGGTATGTAACACAACAATTAAAGAGGGTATGCAACTTCAGTTGTCCAAGCTTTAGTTAAAATAAAAATCTTGTCAACTTCACATGCTTAAAAGCACTATTTTCAATTACTAAGCTAACTTAAGAGTGAAAAATCTAATATGCTCTGATGAATCTTGCACCTCCATATATACACAACCTTCAAGAGGGCAATTGGCTGATACTTCGTTGCCCTGAAATCAAAGTAGAACAGGTTTTATAGTCAGCATCCAGCTGACCAATAGCTTCCACATCCAATTATGCTTCTTTTTAAGCCATCACCTTGTGATTTCCTGAACCTTATAGCTGTATTTTACAGCTGCTTTCTAAAATTGAAGCTGTCAGTCCACAAGAAAGTTGCCATATGACAACAGAATTGAGCTGAAGATTTGTACAAAACCCAACTGCTTGCCACGGAGCCAGCTAAACTGGGAAATTTACCGCAATGCTGTCATCTTACATCCACCAAGACATATCAGTTTTTCATTTTAAAAAAACTCTCCTCTTTTTCCCTTGATTTAATATAGGATATCTAGTTGGTGCAGGAAATGGAGCTTACTTTTAGAACTCAATCAGTTTCAAATTGCTATTGCAATCCTTACTCATACTAGAATTCCCATCTTGAATCAGTTCAGTGAAACAATATGGTTAGCTGCAAATTCTCCCTCATCTGCTTTTCTTGAGTTACATTTCACTGTCTATTGTAATGAAGACAAGTTGCATAGCAAATTTGCCCAGTTTAAGGAAAGATGACATTACTATCTTTTCATAGAAGAAATAGGTAGTTAATCTAAAACCTAATCTAAGAGCTCAGAGGGATTTTTGAGCATAGGAAGCTTACAGCAACAACATTTTATTACCTAGACATATGATGTGAAGCTGTTCCCAGTGCTCTCCGCCCCAGAACGCACAGTCCATAACACAATGTAACTAGGGGTGAGTCTTTACTTGAATCCAGTGGCTTGTAATAACAAAAGAAAAAAACCAGTAAGTTAGGTTAATGGAATAAAGAAATGGCCAGTGAAAAAGAAGATTCTACCAGAAGGAGTAAAAAGATCCAAACACAGCAGTTTCCATGTGTGCACGCACCTACCACAGCAGTTGCTCTTAAAAAAATCAATTCTGGTTCAAAGTCTGAGCAAGAGTTTTACAGGTATCTAAGAACACATGTATTATTAATTGAAATCAGACAAACTAATCTAAACAGATGCATGCTACATTCCCCACGGTGTGTATCTTTCAGGCAAAAAATTGCTGATTAGCTAAATTATGGGGTTTAGACGAAGATATTTTCAGTAAACACAGTGGATTATGACTAGTTAGGAATATTTGAGCCTGATTTACCTGACAACTTCCCTGGACTACAGCTTTGGTCTAGGGGTTAAGTTAGAGGAGACTTACCCTCAGTTCAAAGTAGTAGTAGTACAGCCAGGGTATATAATGCCCTAGTAAATGGCATCATTCAAATTTAAGTGATTAAATTTGATTTTCAATACATATAAAAAATATTTCATGCTCATTTCTTGGAGGGAAATAATTGTCTTTGGCTGTTGTTTGTCCTTTGACCGCAGGACACAAAGTCTTACCCTGTTAAAACAGGTTTTAACTGATCTTTTACCTCCAACACAAAACTGAACCGTTAAGTCTTGGATCCCTCATTAAACATGGACATGACAATTATATTCCCATCCCTTTAATCTTAACCAATTTCTGCTTATTCTCAAATGCAACACTAATTTGACAGAGTTATTTTGTAAACAGTAAAAAGTCAAGGCATTCCTCTACAAACATACTAACAGTCCCATTAAAAAGGTGAAACGATTGTGGAAAGAAGAAAAGGTTGAACATAGGATGATTGTTTTCACAAGCCAACAATTCCAGTGGTCCAAAGGAATGGTATAATGTGATCACTGAGAAAGAAGGAGTGATAAGCTGGAGACAGGTATCTTTGGTTTAGGATTTTTGTTTTGATGGGTTTTTTGTTAAAGCTAGGGTTGATTTGTGAACACTGATATCTAAGTAAAAAACCTCAATTCTGCAGACATATCCAGCTGCATGTAGACAAATGTCTAAGATTCAACTGGCTGATTTGAGCTGGCAAATAAAATTCATTAATTAACTGGTTAAGCCATACACTATTTACAGAATCTATTAAATTCACATCTCAAAACTGGAATATCAAAACCATTTCAATCAAAATATACTTTATACATACTTATATTAAAAATCAGCATCAAACCCATCTCTAAGCCAAACCAGCAGGGAAAAAGTGACACCATCCTAGAAAAGCGAATGGCTTTGCTCACACACTTACCTTTTCTCTTCGAGAGCAGCAATATTCTATCCAGTTCAAATATATCATACAGAAGCTCTCTCGTGAGATCCCTGCCAGACGGTGGTCATAATCCTCATCAATATTGGGGTTAAATGTTGGGTCTACATCCACATAATTGCGGTCTGTGCACAGCCGCAGTCCTTCCTGCATTGTCTCGTTGGCTAACCATTCCTCCAGCTTGGGAGATGTTGTGACATAATAGATGATTCCCTGAAACAGGAGCAATTAAAAATATGAGTCAATATTGCAACTGAAAAAAACCCCGCCAGCCATCTCAGTTGTTTCAACTTATTTGCATTTATTTTTGTGAAAATGAACAAAACTGATATAAAATAGCATTTATATAGCTCACAGGTACAATAGATTTGCACAGAAAACACAATACAGGTGGTATATAGGAGCATTTTTCAAAGACTGTAAGGATTTCTGAAGCCTACCCCAAAGAAATAAGGAAAAGGAAAAAAGGATGAGATAGGATTCTCACTGTAATTTTTGCAGAACACAAATACATAGAAATTTTTATTTCATTAACATGGAGGCTTAGGTACAGAATTTCTAAAGAATTCTAAATAAAAAATGCTAGAGCACAGGCTAGGGAACCCAGCTTGTGTGCATTTGTGAATAAGTATCCTGTAAATATTTTAACCTGAAAATTTTCAGCTCTCAGAAAGAACAGCTTGTGAAATATCTCAATTAGTACACTGATTATCTGAAAGGAACTGAGCCCTACTGGAAACTGAGGAGAGGGCTTGTTTCTTTTTTAAGAAGGAAAGATGGGTGTGGATAGCTTATGAAGATCAAAGCAGTTTGGCTTTCTCGAAAGAAACAAACTACTCACTTACAACAGAGCTACTGTATTTGGGAAAGTTTTAAAGTTTCTATTCCAGCTCCAGCTAGGTGGCGTCCTGTCTCTAATGTGGAGCACAGGATCATTGTCCTGCCCATGCACCAGAGGACTGAGTCACCACCAGTAGTGAACACCACCCACTGGTGCTCACCAGCACCAGAACAAACTCTGTCCTCTTTTGCAGAAGGTCTTCATAGATGTGTAATTACCACCTCACCCTAAGATCTTCAGTCCAAAGCCCTGAGCAGTTCCCAGGTGTAGCCCAGCCAGCCTCCCCCTCTCGGTGCACTGAGCCAAACCACACCTAAACATAGTAAGTGGTGAGAATTTTCCGGAGATCAAAGACTTGAAGCATGGAAGCTGCACTGTTGTCAGTGATGCTGTAACCCTCCAGAACATACTTTGTTACAAGCACTTCCCAAGCCAGCCAACGCTGCCCGAAGGCAGCGTTAAATGAAAGCATGTGAGGAAGGTGGCCTGGTTCACAGCAACAAAAACCTTCATCTTCCTCTACGCCTTCAGTAATGGCCTCTACTTCTCGTTGCTGACAGTAAGTTCCTTAAGAGAAAACAGAAGAAAAAAGAAAGAGTTGAATGCTTCATATGATTGCTTTAATGTGAAATTGTGTTTAAAAAACTTTTAAGATTCAACCTATTTCAAATTAAATTCTTTTTACACTAAGTGAACTATCTGCCAACAAACACAAAAATATTTAAATAGCTTAATTTATCACTCTAGGATTCCATTTTAGTTAGGTTTCTCTAACAAGTACCCATGTTGCACTGAAATGGAAAGAGGGACTCGGCACCAAGGGACAGGAGCATCAAGAGGCCCTGCAGCCCATTTTCACAGCAACGTAACAGGACAGAACCTAAAAAACCTTCAGTTTCCAAAGCAAAGCCTACTCTTTAGTGCAGACAGCTAAGGACATCTAGGACACTCACCTCTGAACTCAAGCCCCCTCAGCTGGAAGGTGACCAGGCCGTTTCCTATCTCTATAAGGTGTACTAGTGCATTGAGGTAGTCAGAGGCTAGGATGAAGCAGTCCCCAGTACTGTAGTTCCCCCAGCGACCCAACAACAAGTCTCCACATAGGCTGTGCTGAAGGGAACGGGTTAAATGCTCATAGAAGATAGAATTCAGGTTGTTATCATCTGAACCTGTGGGAAGATTGGATTTAGGTTATCTGAAACTGCAGAAAAACATCAAGCTTGAATGGCAATTACTACTTCACATTGAATCCTATCTTTTTCTTAACTACACTGCTGTTTTTAAGGTCATACTCTACCCCCCACTTTGCCTTTTTTACAGGACAACTACTCCAAATGAATACCGAGTTACATTTGTATTTTGAAGCATATTTTTCTTAGTCACTCCTGCATTTTCCAAATTATTCCTTCAGTTCCAGTCATATCTCCCATCAACCCATTCAAGATAATGAAGCTCAAAAGCAATTGAGCACAGACATCTCAGCGATGTCTGTTGTACTGGTCACATTAGCATGATATTGAGACACACTCAAATATTTGGCACTTTTTAAAACTACTCAACAATAAAAAGCGAAACAGTTTAATGCCTGCTACAATTATAAATAAAAAGGCAAAGCAGGAACACAAACCTAGAAGTAAAATCCAAAAACTTATGGGAGAGCCTAAAGAATAAAGCAAGAGAGATGATGGAAGAAAAAAATAAGAGCAGACAGAGCAACAGAGATGTTGGGCATGGTTGGACAAGAACAGAAGGCAAACTGATCATGAACCTTCTAAAAATCCAATAAAAAACATTTACATTTGGGAAAAAAGCCACTATAAGAAAACTCACTCCTTACCAAAAACAAACAAACAAAACAAAAAGAAGAAACCCACCAACCCACTTCCCAAACTCCCCCCTCCCTCTCAAAAAACCCAACCCCACTAGGGTTGGGAGATGCTAGGACAGCTACCTGGATTTCGATCTAGCTGCGAAGCCAGTCTAGTATTTGAATGATCCACACGTTTTGTGCTGAAAAGAAAAAAATAAAGCAAACTTAATACAAAATATATTACCCTAACAATGTCTAAGGAAAGAAACTACTAATATAGTGTTAGTAAGTCCCAGTGAAATAGTTGCAAAAAGATATTTAAAAATAATTTTATATGCATATTTGCTTCTCTTCTTACTTGTAAAAGTATTTTTTGTGTATAGCATTAAAATGCCTAATAAAGTTTGTCCACAGTAAATAGCCATAGAATAATCTCGCACGTTAAAGAAATGTGCGTATATTTTCATGGGTATCATAAAGGTTTGATGTGAGAAAACATTAAGACCGATTAAATTAGCACAGCTAACATTTCAGTAGACTTTAGTGAAAGATTAGTTTTTAGACAGCTCTTTCAGTGTCTGAAATTACAACCATAATGCTTCAATGTAAGATTTAGAACATTGTATTTCAACTGTTCTAATGTTAGAAGGGAAATAAGAAATACAAGAAATATCCATTCAACTTGTCCTGTGCTGTTTTACAATATTTTATTGGTCTGCAGCAATAGATTACTAGCACCAAAGGGAGCATAAGAGAAATAAAACAAAAAGAAACATAATCTGACCTGAAGATCCTTTTACTACTGATCCCACCTTAAACAAAAAAAAACACTTACTTCGGAAGATTTTTGTTTCAAGTTCAGCCAGTTTTGTTGTGAGCAAAACAATCATGAACACAGGTAAAATACACCTATGAACTCTTCCCCAAAACCTTTTTACAAATAAACTCACTTTTTGATTAAAATTGCACTTCACAGTACCGTAAATTCCATGTTTAAAAACACCATAGGATAGCATACCTCTAAGTAGAAATTATTTAAGCAGCTGAAGCAAATGATCCTAGTGCAAAAAACAGCTGCTACTGTATTTCAGAAACAAGTTCAGTGAAAACTTTGAGTGCTTTGTACTAGTTTTCTCTAAGGGAAAAAATAGCAGAAATTCACAAGTTTAAAAAAACCAAACAAAACCCCCAAACCAACACTTCAGACACATCTAGTCTATTAAAAAAAAAACTTTATTATTGCACCTACTTGTAGTCTCTTTCCCAGAACTTGACGGGCCTGGCATATGAAGTGATGAATATTGCACTTCCCAGAAAAGGATTTAGTGGAGTAGAGAAGAAAGCTGACACAGCTGCTTGGACAAACAACATGGCAGAATCTGTAGGATAAGAGAATTAAGGAAAGCAAAACAACAACTACTGGTTTTTAAGCTTTGTGAGTGTTCAATGCAGACAGCAACAAAACAAGATCTTTATGAATTTCTATGCAGCGAAGACATTTGTAATATTTCCAGCAATAAGGAAAGTATTTTTGTCTTTAAAAACAGAAAGAGATGGAACTCCAACAGTAGATATGACAGTCATTCCCAAAAATTCTGCTGAAAATACTAACTCCACACTGCATGCAAACCAGCCTATGGAAGTTTAAAAAGCAAAACTCAAGGACTAAAAGCATAATTAGTGACTGTGTAAGAGTGAATGACTATCAGAAGAAAAGCTGCATGATTTTCAGAATTACTTCTGGTCCATGTTTCTTTTACATCAGGATGTTATTTCTACCACTACTGTGTAATCCACAGCATTGTAACAAAGCAGAAAGTGTGCACAACTTCTTTGCAAATACTCACTAGACAAACCTGTTTCTTCAGCAGTTTTACCCCATAACATAGAACCTATTTTCATACAGTACTCAGAAGTTATTTATAAATACATGATTTCAGGAGAAGATTTACATTTCCAAAGGATACGTGGCACAGCAAAGGGCTGGGCAAAAGCATGGAAGGCAGACCCCCATGTGATCTGCCAGGGAGCAATGTAGGTATATACAAATCTCAATTTATAAAAGAGTTCCCAAAGCTACAAAGAAAAAAAAAAGAGAAAAACAATTCAGTATTTCGCTAACAATCAACATGTTTCGCATCCTGAGGAATTTACTGGTCATCCTAGAGTCCTTACTGATCTATCAGAAGCTTTGAGACTTTTAGAACAAGGACATCATTATAAAAGCAAGTAACGTAAGATGCACTTCATTGCTCTACGTACAAACTCAGGAGATGTTTACAAATTTACACAAGGTTTCTCAAGCCAACATAAATACTTTGGAAGGAGAAGTTTTAGCTGCCTTACAGCATATCTGTTACAGTACAAAAGACTGAGAATCTGCAAGATTACCTATCAGATAGGACTATCCATCAGTTTTCCCCTTTGGATGAACTGAAACACCTAAAAATAGAGTTAAAAGTTACCTTGCTGAAGAGTATGGACATGAAGAAGAGATCTAGCAGCATGGTCTCAGTAAAACTTTTGTAATCAAAAGTAAAGAAGAGCACTGTGAAAATAACAGTGACATACTGGCACGTTGGGCTACTGAATGATGAACGCAGTAACTTCAAGCCAGCTATTGTGATCATTAAAGCACCCAACCTGTGTAAGGAAATCACACAAAACAGTTATTTCCTGTTATCTGAAAGGGGTTTAAAGACCTTTTAAGTTGTACTGTCATGCAATACCAATCTCCTCAAACTCTGATTTGGGTTTGCTTTTGGAACTGCGAGGGAATGTTAATGATTTGTTGGTTTTTTAAAGACAACTTCAGATTTATTTTTTTTTAAAGGTTACTATCTACATCTTTTCATGCGTAGTCTCAAGCCAATCAATGTTCAAGAATTAGCATTATTTCTAGTGTGCCACAGAAAACTAAATAAAAATTAGGAGATGAAATATTCTTGCAGTCTGAAGATAAACCTGGTTTTTAGTTTAGATTATGAACACTAAAATGCAAAAATGCTAGATTAATCATCAAGAGGATGTTAATGAACACTGGATTATCATTTCCTGCATGACTGTACTGCTTTAATTTCTATTGAGGGAACTGCAATTTTTTTTCCCACATAGCAACTGACTTATCAAAGGTTTATTAAAAAAGAAATTAAAGTAACACAATGGCAATCTTCCTCTCAAAGGTCTCATAGTGCGACTACGATAATGAACCCAAAGCAGGAATTTAGTAAATGCAGGGATTAAAATCAAGAAATCCAAAGAAGTCACACACCATCCCACAAAATTAATCTAACAATCTATCCCCCAAGTAACTTTCTGTTTCATCTCAATATTTATACTCTTTTGTTCTAACTGAATAGAATTTCAAATCCAAAAGGACATCTGGTTACTGTTTCTTGGAGGCAAAAAATGCAGGGCCTATTATTGTGCTATCATTTGCTGAGACAGTCAGATACACTGCTCAATTTACGAAGCAGTGTGCAATTCCATCTGGAGATGGATTGTACTTAGGGGAATTTCTTGATGAGATAAGAAAGCTACAGAGGGACAGCATGCTGTCACACCAACTCAGGGAACAAGTCTGAAATTCCCACCTGATAAAATACCAGAACACTGGTATATCAACACTATCTTGAACTGGCCAGCAGGATAATCAGAGACTCTGAAGCTCAACAAGCAAATTTATCACAGTACTGGGTAATTCTGCAACATGCCATCTTCATGGTACATGCTAGGAGTGGAATGATTTATCTTTGTGGGAGTGTCTAGTTTAACAGTGCAATACTCCAATCAGTTAAAGCTTTATACAGGCTTTCAAGTAAAGAAAAGCTTTACTTATTCCTTGCCTTACTCTTAAGACAATACCATTAAGGTGTTCTGTCTTCCCATTGACGCCAGAAGTCACTAATTAATTTTCCCCCACAGCAGACATACTCAAGATTACTTAACAGCCTTTTATACTTACTCAGTATCCAGTTTCTTTGGACTAGCAATATTCTTAGCGCTGCTACTAAGCTCATTGAGGACTATCAGTGGATAGATAACATTCTTCTCTACAAAAAGGAGCCAAATGTGAAGTTTCTCAAACCACATAACATGCGCAGCATCTGTCAAGATATATTAAAAAGAAGAAATCAGATGGCAGTGTCAAATCAAAAAAGTTCTGGTTAAAAAATAAAGATTCTTCATCCAATTAACTTGGATAAACTGTTTTCCCACAATGGACTTTTGCAGTTTTATTTAACCAAAATAAAGGGAAGCTCCTGTCAGTAGCCCCAGTAGAGTTTTTGCACTGTTCACACAACAGAACAGTTTGCAAGCTACTTGCTTACTGTATGCAGAAGGAAACAACCTGGATTCCACCTCTGCAATAAATTCAATGTTGTTATTGATGAAGCTGTTTGAAATGATGAATTTTATCTCACACAAAAGGATGTTTTGCAACCCTATGGAATCTGAAGGAGTTCTGGTTTACAACTCTTCAATACAGAAGAGCCTATGTAACCTGCCAACACTAATGTCCATCACTTGAGGAATTTCTTTTCAACTTCTACAAGAATTGTAAGGTATGTTTCAAATTAATGCAAAATACAAGGAAAATATTATTCTACAATATAGATTTATATAGAATAGATTTTAAATTGAATTAATATTTAATCTAGAAGATTTAATTACAAAGTTATGGTGAACACTGATGCATACAATGGTGGCATCAATGATGGCATACAATATATTTGGTATCAACTGTAGCTTTTCTAGTTTCAGAGATAAAAGAGTTAAGGCATACAGTTACACTTTTCACTTCTTCCAGAATCATACTACTACTGCTTCTTCTGACATCATGCTACAATTGCTATTTATATTATCCATCTTTACATGCAATCACTGGGAAAAAAAATCCCACAAGGTAGACATCAACGAAAAGACCACATTGAATGGCTGCTACAAAGGTATAAAGTTTGCAAATCAATTATAATAATTCACTGCTCCTGAAAGCAGCAGAATGCATTCTTGCTTTGACAACTACTTGAACAGAAAAACCAAAATAGTTTCACTTGTTTCCAAGGCAGTTTAGACAGGAATTTCTTAAGTTGGCTGTCGACAATAAAAACATTCCAATGTGCAGCCCTCACAATCTACCACAAAATTTATCCATCCTGGAAAAGTGATAAGCAGTATAACTTCATCTTTTCTGCATCTCTGAGGAAAGACTCCATGAAAACATAGGCTTTGGCACAAGCTGCAAGCACATATCTATGCTGATCAAGTTGTAAGACTGGTCCCTTGGTGTTTTCATCCATCAGTTGACCACTTGCACTATTTTCTATTGTTAAACACATCAACAATACTATCAAAAACCACATCAGTGCTAGGATGAATTCTCAGCCAGCATTCGCCACACCTAATCCGCTAAAATACCTGAAAATCTGCTATGTTAGGGAAATAGATAGTGAAACACACGATCTTTATGAAAAATTCTTGAGGCAATCATAAGCACAAATTTTGCCACTTACGATTTTGAAGAATATGTTTTAATGGAACTGCTTTGAGATAATGTTAACACTTGTACTATTATCATCATCAGTTAAAGAGAGGCATACAATGTCATGGAATCAAAGCAAGAGGAAGTGAGAAACTAACAAATCTATAGATCAGATATAATGAAGTTCTCCAGAGGTGAGAATAATAAAGAGATTAAATACAGCAATTGGTAACACAAGCTGGTCAGCGACTACAGTAAGTTGGAGAAAGTTTTACAAGCGATACTTACTCCGGACTTCAAACTGATGGTACTCCTTGGTTTTCAGCAGCGGGTGAGAAAAGCAATGCCAAGGAAGCTGCTTTCGGAGTTGAGGCAGAACATAATGTGTCACAAAGCCTACCGTACCCACCAATGCATAGAGAACATAACTTAAAATAGGCTGAAAAGAAGAATTGAAGAAATTAAGATTAGTGTTGCATAAACAAAATAAAGTATTACTTTGTTAGTGTCTTTTCCAGCATACGGGCAGGTGCTCCTGCAACACTAAGGTATTTCTTCATGAGAAAGTGCACTACCAATTTTAAGATAAAACAAGAAACCCAGTTTCTTGGAAAAAGCCCCTTCGTATCTAACAAATTTTCACTAAGTTGAAATGCACTTTGAAGTAAAAGTAAGTGCAACAATCTTCTTTCACAGTCCACTGCTTCCGACCCATATGAATTTCATTTTATAAAGGTATTATTCTTTAAAGCCTGAACCCAATTTACATTTCCATCTGCTGAATAAAAGCAGGTATAAGCATAAATTTAAAAAAAAAGCATTAATTTCACATTCACTTGAGAAGGTGGAAAACTTCCCACAAGATAAGAATTCCTTCCACAGAAGTCACAAAATACTTCAGAATTAACTCCGGATGGTTGGATTTCACAATAATGCTTTCTACACATTCAAGTTTTCTCTAAATTTCTACATGTCTAGATAATTGCAAAACTGGGATTGCATTATCTTGTCATGAGCTCTTTGTGAACTCTGTGAAGCCCAAGCCTATTGAAATATACAACTGGCAAAGAGCATACAGCCAAGTCTCTCAAACGTGGGGAAAAGCAACATTCAGATGGAGTGCTGAAATCCCGCCATACAGTAATAGAAGGGATATTGTCCTCAGAAAACTCAAGCACACATACTTAAGTAATGCATATCATCTAAGACATGAAGCTACCTAATGCATATGCTTTTAAAAATTCGTTTCTTACTTTAATTTTAGGCAGCAGGAAGATAAAACCCTTCTAAAATACATGCCGGAAAATTTCATTTGCTTTACGTGAGGCTATTCATAAGCTAGTCAATGGTTCCACAACATGAACACCAAAATAAGAAACTCAGTAACTGCAGCTCTTGAGGGAAATGTTTTAGCTAAATTCAAGCACAAGATCTAGTCCCATGCCATTAGCATCAAGAGTCATATAGACATTAAAAGTACCCAAAGCAGTAACACTAGCTAGACTGGCAAGTCAAAAACTTGAAACTCAAATGATCTTCAAAGTCCTGTAAATAATCATTCCAGTAAAGGGGTACTGCCCTACACTATAGTCTACAAAGCACCATGCTAGCAGGGAACTGCTGGGTCAAGGTTCAGCCCCTCAAACTTGAAGCACTAAGTTTAATTTTTCCTTATTTCAAAAAAATCCTGAGAGAATTTAATTGAGACTGATGACTAAAGAGTGTGTTTTGTGTCAGAGGCTAAAATAAAAGTCTAGAACATATGAAGAAACTAGGGAAGATGATCTTCTGAGCACATAAAAGTGAAGACCTTCAGTCATGTACTTATCATGATATATATGTTTAAAGACCACCTAAAATTAGGCAGAAGACACCGTGAACTACCAGAATACACTTGATATCACACCAGAGTATTTGCATACAGAAGGCTAATTGAAGATATGAAGTAAAATCTTACCTGTAAAACTGTAAATACTGTACTGACATGAATTGCAAAATAGAGGACACCAATGACTATACACACAATCAGGTCAGACTGCAATCGCTCACTCTGTGGAGTCAAAATAAAATAGTTTTAGAAAATACCAGTTTTGATTGACTTCTTAGAGTCATTGAAGTTGGAAAATATCTCCAAGGTAGAGTCCAACCTTTCAATACCTCCTTAATACACAAATGCAGTAACAGTAAAACTGATTAAAGATTTTTTTTTTTCATTATGACAGTGTTCACTATTTCCACTGACGTTATTAGAAATTTCATAAGCCAAATCTTACAGCTAAGAGCACCAGTTCAACAAAGTGAAAGACACATACTTCTGGTGGGGCAGGACAAATCAATACACCAAATATATTCTCTAATCCTGAACTGTGAGGCAGTGTAAGGATCCCCTTAAAGCACTGATCAAAGCACTGGAAGGGACAATCACATTTCCCCTTGATGATATAAGAATTGTTTAAACTACAAGGCAATTAAGAGCCCTGCCTAGGCAGAGCTACCAACCAGGTGAAACAACCAGGCTCTTCAACCCTTTTCTGCCTTCTTTGCAGAAGGGTAAAGAATAGCTTTGGAATGACCCTGAGGAACGAATGTGAACTTATCATTACTCCTAAAAAATGAAAACAAGACATTAACAACAGGCAATGTGCCCCCCCCCCCAAAAAAAAAACCCCAAAAACCCAAAACAACAAAAGAAAAAAAAACCAAACCAAACCAAAACAAACCCAACCAAACTAGTAATGCCAGACTCAGCCACCAGAGGGCAATGCGTACTCAGGGCCGTTGCAACTCGCAGCCTCAAGTTTAGACTCGTTCCCACTGCGTAAAAAACAGCATCGCTATGTACAGCCCAGGACATCATTAAAGGATTATCTACTACAAAATTGGCCAAATAATTACACACAGCAATTACTTCTGCAAAGCCTTAATTTCTTGGGCTATAACTTACGGGGTTTTTTTAATCACTTGTCCTGATTTAAAAAAACACTGTAAGAAGGACTCAAACCCCAATCTGCTCCCTTGCAGACTAACACCACAGTTTGAGAGCTAAAGAGGACCCTGCAGCTCTTATGGTCACTCTCGACTGCTTAATGTTAAAAGAATTGCATTTTCAGTGCTCTAAGTATTGTTTGAAGTTTCCACACACTGCACCTCATCATGCTGGTAACTGCTGCATTATGAAAAACCCAGCTAATACAGCTCAGCCGACAGCTGAGCCCTACACAAAGCTAAATGAATATTCAACCTTCTTTTGTACAAGTTAAATGCACTAAGCTTCTTAAATCTCTTACTTATTGCTACATTGTGTGAAAAAGAATAATGTTTAAATATTACTATTGCCATAAATATTTATAATGAATTTATACTACAAATTCAAAGTAGTGTTTAAGTAAATGAACAGGTTACATCTGCTTTCAAAGAAAGCAAACAAGAAAATAACTCAGACCACCCAAACAAACCACAAAAAGACCCAGAACACTTTCCATCATTTTTATTTTCCACTTCTAGAACAGCAAGCACAAAGCTCTTCCTCACAATTGTTAGAAATACTGAGTTAACATAGTCTGCCACCATTAACTCTTTCCCACTAACTTCTGCACAAAAGCAAGCACCATCTATCACTATCCATGGAGCAAAAAGAAGATCCTCAGTGATACTTCACTGAATCCACACTAGGGAATACCAACACTCTCTGTTGTTAAGTAACTTAAAATTGCAGTATCAGCATTATGCTCCTAGGTGTAGCAAGAGTTCAGCTGCAGATTGAAAGGAAATGCTGTGATATCCATTCTAACTAGAACCATGCTAAGAGACAAACGTGAACTAAGTAAGATTCAGACAGATTCTATATAAACCTACATAAAGCAAATGCTTTAATAGAATTTTAAACATATATAACAATTAAAAAGTCTACTTACCACAGAATTTCTAAGCTTCTCAGGTAAAGGATCTTTTACTTCAGACAGAGGATCCTCAGGGTTTTTGTCTTCAGAATTAGGAAAAAATTTTGATTGCACTAAAGAGCTTAAAAGAAAGACAAAAATATCCCACTTAAAAGCCTGTATTGTTCTATGTGCTTTTACAATAACAACAAAGTCCAAAGTTCTATTATATATTGATCACAAAGAAATTCATTTTGGCATATCGGTGCTTTCCCATAGCTTAGCAAATTTACAAAGATCTGAATTTCTATAAAAGAAATAGTTCTCTGCTGTCCAGAACGGTGACTATTAAAGAGCAGGAGCCAGATGTTCAAACTGTAGTTTCTCTAGCAACAAAAAAGGAGTAATTGAATAAAAACTGAATTTGAAGCAAAATCTAGCAATCATGGAAAAAAACTTGAACACATAAATAACTGAAATGTGCAAAATTTACAAGTGGTCTATTCATCAACACCATTTAAAAAAACATTAATTCTTTGGTTTAATTCAACAGCAATAACAAAAGAAAGCTATTCTAGCCTGATTATTTAACGAATTAGCCATGCTGACCCAACTTCTAAATTCTTAGCAGGCCTTGCTGATTCTAAAGGCCCAAAACCTTTCACTTAAGTTTTCAGAAGCTCATGTGCAATGTTACGAGCCATAACCAGCTGTCCTGCAACCTCTCATTATGATTTTTCTTACAACCCCTATATAGTGCAGAAATACTCTTTAATTTTATGGACAGGAAGATGTCTAGAAAATGAGCCCTAGACCTTCAAAGGAAATGACACATTGCAATGTATTACAATGCCTAACCAGCCACATCTGGTTAAACAGGTGAAATTGCAGGTCAAACATCAACATCCACCCTTCAGTTTTTGGAAAGTATAAAAGAACAAGTATCTAGGGAAAAGGACCTCATATCAACTGAGCTAAGAGTAACTGGACGCGGTTTAATGGTCAGCCCAAAGATAAGAAATTTCCTCTGGTGTAAACACTCATGAATCATTAATTTTGTTGTTCACAGAGGAGGTCCTTCACACTCTACCCCAGGCCACTATTTATCAAATTAATCCAACATCTTGGCTACATTAAAATACAAGTTCAAACTCTGCCTAACCCAAGTACGTGGCTGAGCTTTTCTTGGCTATTCTGGGAGAGGTGTTTCTCCTACTAGAACAATTTTTTTTTTATGTGTATCATTATTAACTGAATCCAACACTCTTCAGCATCAGATCTCTACTCCAACTCAGAATAACACGAATACCTGTTTCCCCATGCTAGATTGGAATACTCATCACCAAAACAGATCCTTATAATTTAGCATAATAATCTGATCAAGAGCTTGGAGCACTCATTCAATGTAAGAATACATCAACAAATGAAGTAAAAGTGTTCAAGAAGTCCTCCCGTGGACTTCCAGCTTAAACCAGTGCCTTGAGCACCTCTTGAAACACAGAAAAAGTACATGTTATTCCCAACAAACCCACCAGCAGAAAGACAGCACCTGACATTTTGGAGAACACCAGGCAGTTAAATCAGATTCTGGCATGTCAGTGATTTACCAGAAGCCACAGAAACAGTCATTGCTACCGAAGAAACTAGATGCAAAAGGTAACAATCTAAAAATTGCACCAAAAATATACTATTTTTTATTAATACTGGTGAGTACAAGTTCAAACATTACTAAGTACTAATTATTTTTCCAAAGTTACAATAATTTATTTGTAGTTTTCCCTGCAACTTGCTTCTTCATTGGGGAAGAGATACAAACCGAGTAACTTACAAAAGTACAGAAGGGTCACTGCTTTGTCTGCTGAGATGATACGATATTGCCACTAATAAACCACAAAATATGGAGAAGAGAACTGGAATATGCTGCCCATCCCAGGAATCCTGGAGACAGAAATGAAGTGTTAATGAAAAGGAGATGAAGTACACACCAGTTACTGGACATAAAGAATTATGTACATCCCAGAGAACAGAGAAATTAACTACAATGCCACAAAAAAAAAAAAGCCAGAGCTTTTTACACAAAAATATTGCTCCATCTTTACCTATGTCTAACTACAGATACAGAAACTCTAACACAGTCTACATCCCTCACGTCCACACCATCTTAATCATTAAACAGTTATCATTTCTCATAAACTTTATGAAGGATTTCCTGCATTCCTTGAGAGGACAGGCTCTTAACAGCTGTATTTATTCAGTACTTAATTTTGAATTACATGCAGCTTGACTCAAGATTTATTTTTTCTAGTGTGCTGAATGCAGATTAAACAGTGGCTTTATTTGTGTTTTCCTGAGCTGTACTGGATCTGCAAAGATGAAATAGTTATTCTTTGCTAAAGCTTGTTTGTCTTAAATGGCTGTGTTTACAAAAGGCTAATGAGACAAGTGTACCAATTCACAGGAAGCTAATGATGTCCCGCAGGTGATAGCATCATGGGAGGAACTAACTCCTCTAGGAACTTTCTACTCTCTGTGATTAAGTGGAAAAACCAGTCAGCTCTCAATTGGACACACACATGCTACAGTTCTTTGGAAACTGAGCATGTCTGATTATTGGCACACACCTGAAATGAATAAACAGAACCAGCATAACACTCCATACTGTTTTCAAACAACATTTCAAGCAAGGAAAAGGAGGAAAATGGTGTGTGGGGCGTGTATGTGTATCCCTGTGCCAGCTAACGCTTTAACTCTCCCCTTCAGATAGGCACACATCTTCACTTTGACACTACAAACTATTTCATGATTTCTTCTCAATTAAATATTAATTAGAAAATACTATTTCACTTCTGCAGCACCAGAAAAAAATACTTAAATGAGCCATTTTGAGAGGTTAACATACATGCAGAGACTGCTAGAAACAAGTCACTTGCATGATATTTTGAAGAAGAATTGATACAAAATGGAACTGATGGTAAATGTCATGTGTTTTCAACCAAAAAAGGAGCCTGTTAGAGCAGGCACAAATCACATACTTTTTAAAAGAAAAAAAAAAAGTTCTTTGTTCCTGCATTGTACCTCCTCTATTGACATCACAGCTGAGCAAATAAGAAACCCTAGTAAACCAAACCAATATTTCTGATTCAGTACTTGCATACTTGAGCTACGCAATACAGAAAAAAGCAGAGAACAAACCCCAAAACATTAATGTTTACTGGGTATAAAATTTTTCTCACCTTCAGGGCACCATAGCACAGTCCATACAACAATGCTACTGCCACAATACTACAGATAAAACTGTAAAGTGCTGCAAGCAGGCTTGTGGTAGCTAAATATAATAGAAATGAACAGAAAAAAATGGTTAAGTTAGAATACACAATAATTCAGTTTGTTTAAGCTATCAGCCCCCTAGTCTCCTCTGATAGGAAAAAAAAAAGGCAATTCAAACCAGAGCAGCAGCTTGTGTTCTCCCCTACAAGTGATTTTTATCAAGAGCATTTTATATGGCTTCTTTAATCTCCTTAGTTACTGAACAGCTTTACCACGGGAATAGTTAACTGCACTAGAAAACACTTCAGGAAGAAAGTGACAGACTTACTAGGACAGTAATCCTATTTCTCAATAATCAGACAGAAGAATCCTGGGTTTTTAAAAATACAATTAAGCATTCTATGTTTAGAAGGCAGGAATAAAAATACTGGAACCACTAATTTTTTTCTCTAACATACTGATCCTGGCTGCTCCACATCTCATACTTTTGCCACTGACACAAAACACAGCACTCACCATTGCCACCAAAGACATGAATGTCCAGCTGTTCACAGAGATACATCACAAATGTATTCACCTGAGGCAGGAGACCAATGAAGAATACTATAGGGAAACATAGTGTAAACACTACAGGGGGAAGAAAAAAAAAAAAGTTGAAAAAGTGGTGAATATGAAAAAAACCAGTATGGTAAGATCTTTTTCAGTTTAAGTTCTAGGGTACCACACATCCCATTTTAACTCAACATCACTGAAGTATTTCTATTATAAATTTCCAAGGAAAATATACATTATGTAAAGTTCTACTTCAATGACTTGGAACTGACTGAATACAGAGGTCATACAAATCAATAGTACTTTCCTTTTAATTGCTGTAGACATGAACACAGGGCAATTCAGCATTTCCGTTTTTATTTAGCAAAGATCAGCCAGGAGTGTTTACAGATTAGACTTGTAAGTTTTCACTCATTCCAAGGGAGGCTTATCCGAGCCCAACTGCCTGTCTGGAGTTCCAGGAGCAACCTAACAGCAGCCACTCTGACGCAAGGGAGGCCAAGCACTCCACCTCCAGCTTTTCTGCTACTAATAGCATCTGACAATTTGACTCATTTTCCCACATCGCTTCTGAAAGTTCTCATCCTAAATTACTGTGTTTTCTGTTGGTTTGGTTGGGGTTTTTTTAAATAAGGACAACTGTATGAATCAAGGAAACACGTGCAAATTATAGGATTTCAGAACGCAAAGATAAATGAATGCCACCTAATTTCAATTACAGAAAATGCTATGTCTCAACCTGTACATATCAGGGAACATACATACATTTACTTTTCATCTTAAAAAATAAAAAATACAGAAATAATCTTCTACACATGCTAGGATATAGTAGTTCAGATGTAACTCACATGCAACAGCACATTTTAAGTTCTAAGTTCTGAAGGATAGAAGGATCGAATAACAAAAATAACCCTAGCAGATAAAATATGGCAGCTCAGTGAGGATTTTTTATCATCTTATTGACTTGTAGCTTCAGTGACCAAAAGAAGAAACAGACTTTAACATATCTTGTAAAGCACCACAAGTCTCAAATGTAATTTTCTAATTTTATATACACAGAACAGCTGGAAGGACAACCATTGGAAGGACAAAATATTAGAAATATCTACAGTGAGATAGATAATGACAATCTGGTTTTCTTTCCCTACTCTATAGTAATGCTAAACAACAATATAATTTCAAAACACGCAGGTTGCAAGCCTGGGAAAAAACACTGAATTCTGTATTTTTTACTGATGCTCATTAGGAAATATAAGGCCACAGATTAGTTCTTCAATACCTGAAGGAAATACTTTTTCACAATTCTCAAGTCAAGCCTTTATTTCAAATCATTACTCAAGGAAGGCGACATAGAAGGCAAACACAGTGTTCTGTCACTGAGAGGTTAAAAAGTCGTTTGCCAAAAGTCCATAAGTCAAACTATCTTGGGCCCATTGGAAATAAAATTACTACCCAAATCCAGGAATACATTATTTTTAAAGAGTATTCCAACAACAAGCCAATATTTATGATACTTCTATAGTCCCTAACATCATTGTTTTCCAACAGTGACCAACCAGGTGAAAAGATTAAATCTTTATCATAAATGCAGAGTAGATTCAGAGCAATTGATCAAGTGCAATAGGTGGGACACAAAATAAAGCATTTATGCCAGTCCTCACTTGTCTGTTGGCAAGGAGACAACATTTACATTATCTAAACACCAAGTTCGCCTTGCCCTGCAGCTGTGTCCTCCCAGTACCTTTGCTTGGAACAGGAAAGAAGGCAGCAGAGATTTTTACCTAACAAAGTTTCTTAGCTAGCAGCCAGCCTGGTCTGCAGGACACACAAAGCTTTTTGAAATAGGCAAGTGCAGCAGGGGTAGGTTGAGGTGTGCACCCCAGATCATTAAGGTGGCTTTTTGGTTTTGTTTGGTGTTTTATCATTTTGGTTTTTAGGGTTTTGTTGTGGGTTCAGTTTGGGCTTGTTATTGTTTGGGAGGGACTGTTTTGGGTTTTTTAGGTAATCTGTTTAAGTAATCTCATTTTTTATTGGAAAAACTGCTAAGAAATATAAACCATATATGCTGCTGCAAGATACCCCAGAAGAATAGTAAAACATAAGGATCAAAACCCACTTAGAACTCTTGAACTAAGTAGTTTTAAAAGCTAATCTCAAGATGGACATGGCCTGGGGAAAATGCCACCACATATTTTAAAAAGAGAGACTCACTCTTCAGTACTTTTTAAAAGTAGCTCACTTCCACAGGAGGACACACCAGCTACATGTATATTTATGCATTATCCTATGGGGATATGGGTATATGTTATGGCAATGATTCCACGTGGTAGAAACGTGAAGAAAATACTTCCAGAAACGACAGAGCATCATCAAGAGAAATGAAGCTAGTTTTGTATCATGAATGAGTCAAAACCATCTTTTATCTTCATTTTTATTACTGATACAGAATCAAATATGCCAATACATGAAGAGAAACAAAAAAATTATTCAAAAAGCACCTTTGAAAGTGCTGGAAAACTTGTTATAAATATCCAGCTTAGACATTTTCCCTCTGGGCATTTAAGTACAAAATTATTAGCAGAAAGTTGAAGGGGAGAAGTAGTATGAGGTATAAAACACAGGATATTCTTGAAATCAAGTAATAAAAACTAATACCGAAAATACTTGAGTCAGTAACTATTATTAATCAATTAAAATTTTATAAGACACATGCCGAGATCAAGTTTTCATTCTTCTTGGACAGAAAATGGTCTGGGGCCACACAGACATAACATTTAACTGTTGTAGTCTTTCACATACAGATATTTTGATGCAACTGAAGAAAAACTGCATTCCGTTTAGATCAATTCAATTACCCCACCCAAAGCAGGGACCCACAGAAGATCACTCAAATAACTTTGCTTCATTAAAGCAATGCACTAAGTTCCACTGACAAGACTGTCTTCAAATGTTTATGTCTCTCTCCTTTCTATGACTCTGTTTGAGACTACAGGGCAGTTGTTATTTTCATAACAGGGGAAAGGATTGTTGTCTTGGGGTTTATGCTGGGGTTTTTTTTGCATTAGATTTAGAGGGGTAATGGAGTTAAAATGTCAGAAAACAATGGGATTACCTCAAAATGGATGTACAGCTCTAAAAATGTATTTTTGCTATTGCTGATAGGCCTATCCTGAGGAGAGGCACATTAAATAAGATTTAACCTGTGTATAATGCTTTTTAAAATTGTGTCTGTACTGTTCTGCCAAATTGCTAAATACAAATAACCTAATTTAAGAGAACTTACACTCATTTGCCACAAGCCCCTCCAGAGAGCATGAAAGGGTCCAAATCAAAATCATTTATTACCTACTGAGCAGCTAGGTCCAAGCAAAGGGTGGTGTATGCAGGTCCAAGTTAAATTAGAAAGTTCAAGGATAAGGGCTAAAACACTGAATGATAAAAAAATCTTAGAGAGCATCTCCACAATTTGTTGTGGCAAAGCTACAGGAAGGAATAATGTTCCCATAAAATTGCAGTGTTGTAAAGCAAACAATTCAAATCCATGAAAAGCCACTCACCTATAACTAAGTCCCTGGCTGACAGCAGCAGCAATGGGTTGGTGAAAGCCATTCCGTACAACCTGAATCTTGTTGTAGATATGTTTCTGCTGCCATAATCCAACAGCCAAATCAGACCACAACACAAACAGAAATATACAGGCCTACTATAGGCTATGATGCGATTGTGACCCTGGTTAAAAAAAACACAAAAATACCAACATTTGTTCATTATTAGTGGATAAAGTAACTTCTCTTCTTCTGCTACAGATAGCTTCAGAACCAAAATGAATCGCTGGTCATCAACTAATATACTGTCACCTCATCATACCCTGAAGTTTTCTTCATAAAATCCTTAATGCATTGCCTTACAGTGATACCAGTCTGTGCTTTTTTGTGGCTTTGATAGAACAAAGACACAACAGTTCGATTACTTTAGACTAAGCTATATATATATATATACACACACCCTTAGTCTCGGCTACATTTTATGCTTTGCTGCTTGCAGTACTACATGCTAGAGAAGCTCTGACTAGGCTTTATAAGCAACTGAGAATAAATCCATTTCAAGGAAAAAGAGATTAAAGTTTATTACTCAGATACTACTTCTGCTGGATGGGGGGGACAGAAACTCTATCATCAAAACACAAATTCTTAGACAAAATTAATGACTTGCTGCAGAGGAATAATGCTTTTATGCATCTTATCTAGGACATAAAGGCAATATTTTGTCTTGGCAATCTAGAAGATGCACAACAGAATATAAACATACTGTGCAATATTAGAACATTAACATTTCCAAGCTCAAACATTAATGCGCACTTGAGAACATTGCAAACTCAACTTATTAGAGTGAAAAAAATAAAGCAGTGTGCACCAAGGACAAGTGAATGATCTACAAGACTAAAGCAGAACATCAAAGCTGTGTCAGTTCGTACCAGCAGAGCAAATTACAACATTAATAATACTTCTCAGTATACTTGCTAGAATAATAAAGATTCATCAAAAAGCTTATCATGACATGGCTCCCTAGCAAAAGCTGGGCTCAGAAAGGAGGACCTGATTTACTAAATACAGAGAGTATGGCAGGGGAGAAGCAATATCAGCTCCCTTCTCACACACTAAGATAACTACAAGCCTTTTGTGCCTTGTAAGAAGGAACATAAGAGAAATGCTAGAAAAAAAAAATCAAACCAAAATGATAAATTCCCTGTGGGAGTTCTGCATCTGCAGGGTTAGCACAGTGGCACATGCCTGTGACTTACATGTCGAGGGGAAGAAGAATCTGGCTGAACGCTCTGAAACCAAAACAAAACGAAGAGAGTTACCCACTCTACAGATAAGTGTGTTTACCTGCCTACACACACCTTCTTGGCTGAAGTTTGTTCAACAATATCTACAATTACTTTTACAGTTGTCAAGCCACATTACAGCCTTTAAATAGCAAAATGTGGTAAACCATATAATCTAGTTAACGTATATACATCTATAAACAAAATTCTAAAAAAAATCGCTAACCTTCTTATTTTCAGGACTTTCATTTTTCAACAGCATGAAGAACTACAATTTTAAATCTCATTTCCATCCTAGTTGTCAAATCCTAAACAATAATCATTCTGAGATTACAATAAACTATTAACAGTCTAACAAAAATTGATAATCTGATTTAAAATGTTTAGATGTAATTGCCTCAGATGAATGCTCTGAGGTGCAGACACCAAAAAAAATTAAAATCCAGACCAATAAGACTTCAAAACTTCAGTTTGCAGTTGGTTTCCAACAAGTTAGAATGTGCTCCTTTTTATTAAACCAAAAAATGCATGACAACAGTAAGTACAGAATTGTTTAACAAGCATATGCAGAGCCATTCTAGTGAAGTGACCTTGTATTACTCTATTAAACTTTCCATGAGGCTGAGTTTACTCATTTCTTTATAAATGATAAGCATGCACATTTTTCCTTAAAGCTCTAACTCACATGCAACACCCAACTGGATTTATATCTATTGTTTGTAGAAAGCAAATAGAAATTTAAATACCTTCAACAGTGAGTACTGGCAACTGGCTATTACCAGGCAGAACTGGAAGACCCAAATATCCTTGAAAAAGCCCTCTATAAGAAGAACAGAGCCCAGAAATGCAACTAGGATAGCTAGGATGACAGCTAATACATTTTCAAGGATCTCACGATTCCTGTTTTAAAGGGAGAAAAAGGAAAAAAAAAGAATTTAAAGCCAACTAAGTCTAGAAAAAGCTGCAAAAGAGCAGTTAGGGTCAAAAATTAACAACCATTTTACATTACAGGTAGCAAAGTAGTTAAGAAGAGATTTGAGCTTCCATAGTCTACTAGCACTCTGTCCTCAGCAAAGCTAGGAGCTATCAGGATTTCAATGATAGCTGAAAGCAGTTAGTATCTTATGGAATTTTACTTTAAACAGCAGAAGATAACTTCTACAGATAACTTTAGAAATAATTCAAATGTTCCATCAGAAGCATGGTCCATAACATAAATCTACAGTCAAAGTCCATTCAAGATGATTATAAGCCTATGAAAAACACAAGCATGATAACTTACCTCGGTATATAATCTGTCATTCATGATTTTCTAATGAAGAAACTAAAAACACTCTTGCTTTAGTAAGACATGCCAATGTGGAATACAGATAATTCCCTATGATATTGCCAGTGCTTCGGAACACTTTTCCTCCCTGGACACAATCACTACTATCTTGTTTATTTCAAGGAGGTTCATTACCAGAATATAAATACATATTCCAAAAGCTGGTAACTGGAGGATCAGTCTAATTTTATTTCTCTAGGTAAATGTAGCAGGGACAAGAAGTCACAGCAATAAACGACTTTTCGAAAAAATGCTTGGAAACAGCAGGCAAATCCTTGCTATTTACCAAAACACTAAGTGCATGCCAGGTTGTAGACCCTTCAAGTTAATTTTTGGAGAAGGCTATACTCTAGCTTTAAAGACTGGCAACAAGTCTTCCTACTTGACCATTCAAGTATGTTACTGCCCCACTCAGGCTAAGTGAGGGTTGGTTTCCTGTTTCCTTTTTTGATTGCTAGAAAAAAAAGAAGAGTAGCCTCCATCATTCCAGAAAAACTTCACTACAACTTGACTTCTTACTTTTTCAGTATTATTCTTTCATTTTTCAGAGTACAGTAAATGAGTACAATTCTCTAAGGATAGTTTTATCTATATTACAGTTCAGTAACTGTTTTCATCTTTGCTTTCTGGTAACATACAAGGATCTCACCTATCAAATAAAGCCAGAAGAGTTAATCTATCAAAATTGATGCTAATCCAAAGTTTAGGCAGGATCCAAAAGCGATAGTACTGCTTGACTTTTTGAGCTGCTTCCTCTTGAGGTTGCATGTGGTCTTGAAGGTCAGGACTCAGGTCAATATCTTGCTGCTCCAGCAGATCTGTATCCATTGTTAGCAGCCTATTCAACCTGATCTGAGGAAGAGAAAGCTAAAAGAAAGTTAGTATTAACAAAAGCTTGTTTATATCGAATCACTGTATTATGCTGAAAATTGCTTGGAAGAAAACTGCTAGAATTCCTTAGTTTCATTGTTGAGGAATTACATGTTAAGCACTGTCACAGGCTCCTACTTACTTTCTCTGTCCTTATCACAGCACATGAATAAGACTAGCAGCAATAACAGTTTGCATACAACACGTTTGGCATTTCAGCACGTGCCTTATTGCAAATGAATGTGTCTTCCAAGCACATTATCCCATTTACTCTGAGAACTTCAAACTTGAAGACAAGTAAACTGATAAATGGACATCATATGCTACAAGAATAATTTGATTAATAATTTTAAAAATTAACAACACATTTCTTATAGTCAGCTAATCTGCATACAAACCCACGCTGAATGGTTCTTTTTGCATGACAAAGCAACCTACTCGTGCACTAGCAGTCACATTCAAACTCACTGAATCCAGAATACACTCAGAAATGAGCCAAAGAAAAAGCTCTGTCCTAAGTAGTCAAGTACTTTTTACAACTATTACTTATTTTATGGTTTGCTTAGAGTTCTCATGAAAACCACAGTAACACTAACAACCATGAAAGATACTTCAGGAAAGTATGAAATGCTAATAAGATTACATAGTACATATGTATGGTCCAATCCAGTTTCTAAGAGGCCAAGAAATATTTTGATGTACTGCCCTTTATTCTTAGGCAAGATAATGGTTAAAATGTTCTTTAATGAAAAAGCTTCTCAAATGCATAAGGCAAAGATTAAGCTTTCAACACTATTCAAGTGTCAAAAGCACAAGTTTAGTGTTTGGAGGGGCTTTCTTCCTGAAAACATCCATGTTTAATGTTCAATTTCTTGATTTATAAATTTTTTCTAATCACTCCTGAAATCAGTGTACTTAACTACACTTAGCCAGCTTTTCCTTCCTAGAAAAATAGTAATGAATCAAAAGGCATTTCAAAAACACAAACCATACCATTTAAGGTATGCTGTATCAGAAAACAAGTCCTTTTTTGGCAATTTTTTTTAAACTTTTTTTTTTAAAAGGTATAACTTCCATGATACTAATAATAAATTCCAGTGGAAACTTCCATTTAGGCACATGGGCTGAGCTTTTGCAGTCACAAATCTGCCTTAAAACAGAATAATTCCCTCCAATGGGACTATACTGGCAAACCAAAAGCACAGAAGATGTAATGCAGCCTATTTTCTAGAGGCTGCATGTTAAAGGGGGACTGTGGAAAGCAAAGGAAGTTCCTCTAGCAGACACCAAGTTAAAAAGCACATTTCTTGATCAAAAGCATGGTCAGGCAAACGGAGCTCTCTTGCTCCTCTGCCAAATCCTAAAGCTGTATTTCATTCTCCCTCATGATTAGGTCATTATGTACTTCAACAGTGTTTTCTTTGGTTTGCCAGCTTAAGAATCATGACCATTTACACTGTTTTCATAACATAATACATGACATCAGAATTAAGAGTACAGGTATGTCTGGACTTGACAATAACACCCAAGCTTTCAGATCATAAAACGAAGGAATTACAAAGCTATTTGCAGTACCAAACAATGTAGGCCTCTGCCTTCTTTTCCCAGTCACTCCTTGCATAGAAATTTACATTTTGTGCAGCAGACTCCAATGACGGGTTTCTAAATTCCTTTCAGGGAAATTGCTCAAGTGAAGTTTCTTTTGGTCAGAACACAATATTTAGTCTTTCTGCTGCCTGCTAACATCAGTAATGCACAGAAGGAAAACTGTACAAATTGTATAGAATATCTCTGGAAACTTTTACGAGGTATCTTAGAACATCCAATTTCTATGAGCATTTTAAAATCATTAAGTTTTAGATCAGAGGAAACCAACTAAGTTTTAAAGTGCTACGCAAAAAGATTAATTTGTATTATGTATATATGAAGACACTACAATAATAAATACCTTCTCTTCATTAATCCAGACAAAATTATTTCATAAGAACAGAGAACTATCACAGAGAATGATTAATCAGTGCTATAAAGCTGGAGAGTCTCCTGAGTCTTTGCATGCTTTAAAAATAAGTAAGGAAAACTTACTAGATCATGTGGATAAAAGCGAACTGAGGTAGAACTCGATACGTGAGAGTCCGTGTCACTATAAGAACAGGGAAAATACTTCAGATTATAAACTACATTTTATATCAAGTCACTCTAATTTTCTAGTGTCCCAAATTAATTTTGATACCTTGTGAATTTCATCTAAATATCTTTAAGTTCTTCCTTCAGTCACTTACTATAAGCACAAGTAGCCACTTAGTCTCACGTATTGTGGTACATTCCACAGGTACAGTAAGCCAGGAGACTCTGCAATCCTACCCTTAATAACATTTTCTCAACACCCAGGCCCTAAATTGTCTATAAAGAACTACAATGATAGTCATTATTCCACCTGAGAAAACAAAAATATTTTATAAGCTGTTAGCTACTGATTTGTAAACATACATCACATCTCTGTGATGTGCAGAAGCTGCTAGGTGTTCACATGCCATTTCTCTTAATTCTATACTGTTTTTATCAAGATCCTAAATCTGCCAAAAATACACATACTTAGCACAAGTCAAGTGAGCTACTTGAACTGCTTTTGAAAAACATAACTTTATTTGAAGTTAAACCTCTGGTAAGAAGAGCAAAAGGACTTTTTAATTTCCACTCACTAAAGATGAAGAGAAATTTCTCTTACTGTATGAGAGTCCATATCCAACCATTGCTTTTTCCCCCAATTTTGGATAGCTTTTGGATGTGTTTTCCATGTAAATCACATGGTTGTAAGACTTGTATCAAATCTATGCAACTTTCCTTCAGTTCCTTGCCTTAAGATAAAAACATTCTTTGTTATCAATTTTACTTCACTGAAACTCAAGCATTCTCTACAGCCGAGATCTGATTATCTGAGTTGGTTCCTTCCATTAGCACATACAACTTCAGAACAGCAGCCATCAGCAAAGCCATTGCATCCATGAACATGCAAGCACTAGAGGCAGGGATTGGCAGCTTTGCAGCAGGAATGCAGAACCTTTTGTCAAAGTCCAATTCTACAAAAGGCACTTGCATACTCTCACAAGAAAGATTTGAAAATGGGACGTTTTATATTCGTTACTCCACAATCCCAAGAGCTATTCCACCTACGTGGGGTAGGAATTATGGCATTCTGCACGGTGCAATAGCTTCACAGCAATTCTACACAGTGAAGTAGACTGGGGGCAGGTGGGAAGCCACAGGAGGTTTTGGGTTGCTTTTCTTTCCTCTGCCTTGTATCCCTTCAGAAAAAGAAAGGACATCTTTCCAACAGCAGATGAACTTTCCAGTATGTAGCTGGCTATTTCAGCTGCAAGTCAAATTTTAATCTCAGGCATGGTAACGCTTCCATATACTGTCTGATGCCAGCTATGAACTTGAGAATTAATTTATCAATTTACAGTGGCTTCACAACTAGAAGTTCAATACCCATTATGGACAACAGCCACCTATTTTCTCAAAAATAGGTTTAATTCTTTAACAAAGTCCTTCTATAGGCCAACAAAAAATGCATTTGTCAAATTCTCAATTTGGAAGTGTACTGCTTAAACTAATAGTAGTCTTCATTTTCTGAGGTAGTATTTAAACTTAAAATGTCATCTTCTAGTAAAAATTACTTAGGTCACAAAAGTAAACGTATACTGTTAATATATTGATATTTTTCCGTAGTCTATACTAAATAACCATTTAAAATTCAAACAAAATATTGGGTTGCAGTAAGACAAGAATCATCACTCTTGACTGGCCTTCACACACACCAGATGTTGGATGCTCTTCTTGCAGCTGGCTCAAAGTTCACAAGTGACATGTCGCAGCCCCCTGTCTCGTAGAGCGTAGAACTGAACTTACCTATTAAAAAAAGGTCAAAAGCAGGTCAAAATTTCCCCACATTTTATCCCATTGGCAGCAACTTTTATTCATTAACTTACTACAGAGATCAATTCAAACATGTGAATTTACATTAGTGTCAAAATATAAAATGTGATTATACATGAATGCGTCACCAGTGTAGACATTAGCTACATAGTTGTCTTTCATACCATTTTACATAACATATATACTGTAACTGTAGTGCTGAATTAAAGAATTTGTATTTACAAGACACCACCAATTAACACAACAGGACAGTGTAAGCCTTTTTTTACCCCTTAGAGAAAAAACACTTGAAAAATTTGCAGTGACCAGCTGCTTCAGTTCTTCCCCACCCCCAACAGAACCATCACAAAATCATTCACTATCAGCATTTAAGAACATTAAGCTACAACAGAGATAACCCAAGTATCCTGAATAAAATTCTTCTGAGAACCCCATGTCTATTTGAAAAGAAACAAAAAGATGGAAAGAAGTGGCCAGAGATGCTCCATAAGTTCACTTAAACTCAAAAAAGAAATCTAGGGCAGAGATTGATTCCACAAGCTTTAAACAAATGCTTCAGTGTAAGAACAAAGCACTGCAAACTCACTCTTTAGATAAACCATTTGGACTTACTTCCAAGAGACTTAATTTTTAAAAGTAGCCAAAGATCATAACTCAAATGATAAATTACCTTACTCAAACGTGATGTTTTCACAGTACCCTCCTCACAACAATGGCCTGATCAGAGAGATAAGCACTGTAATTTTCCCTGAAGGCCAGTTCAATGTATTTCAGCTCTGAATGCAGGAACCCTGATTTTGAAACTGATCTCACATGAAATGAGCTGCCAATTTCTCCATCTCTTCTAGCTTAAAACCCTCAAGTCACGATGCAAAACATGCAATATTCCAAGACTGGCTTATATAAACGGAAGAAAAATCCCACTTTGAACATGTGAAGAAAAACTGTACACCTCTCAGCTCTATGTCTTGCAGCTTTTCGTCTGCTGATAAAAAAATAACACAGAAATACCTAACAAGATCAGAGGTTCCAATCTTTCCCATTTCTGTGAGAACATAACCTACTTCTAATACCATGGATTTAAATATTTTTTAACACAATATAATTCTGCTCCAGTTTCCATTCAGACCCACACACAAGTTTGATTCAGAACCATTTGAATCTTAGCAGCTTAAATCCCTCAAACCAGATGCTTAAACCAGTGAAATGAAACAAAAATACTGGTATATTGAAAATATCTTCATAAAGCTTTTGACCCTCAGAGGGAGCACTTCAGACGAACCAGGCAAATCCCACAGCTGTGCTCAGAGCCAGCATTGTGACAAGACAGCCCCCTGCACAGCTCAGGAGGCACAAACAGCACACGCCAGAGCTCAGCAGAGCAGCTCTCTCTCCATATTCAATTACATCTGCCACAGGCAGAAGCACAAAGCTCACTTGTTCGGGCTTTTTCCTCAATGGCTAAGATTTTAATGAAGGGCTTCAGCTGATTATCTTTTGGTTTTTCAACGCAGTGTGTAGTACACAGTTGGTACTGAAGCTTAAAATTTAAACTAGTAGATAACGTGGGGAATCTTCCCACAATGAATCAAAACCTTTGGTTACAAAGGTTTACTTCTTAACTGCGTCAATAAAAAAAGTTTCAAGAGCAAACATGGAGATACTGGACAATAAAAATACACTTCAGGTCTCATTCAGGACAAAAATGTGCTCAAATTATTATGGAAAAATCTCCTAGGCAACCAGCCCTTAAAAA
>VWZN01018335.1:377904-419245 GCA_013396955.1 Regulus satrapa
AAAAAAATTTGGGTTGAACTCTTCATGGTTTTGCATTACTGAATAGAGATCCTCGAAGTTACATTTGTTAATTTTTGACTTACTGAAATTCTAGTCACATAAGTTAGACAGAATATACTACTTGGACATATAACTTCCCCTTCGTTTGGATGGGGAAAACACATCATATATATATATTTATTTCAGAACAAGTTTACTGAACTATTATACTCTCTCATATCTCTACTTCCCTGTCACCCAACTTATCTCTGAACCTATCAAAATTTAATGCATTTATATTGCTGCTGGAAGTACTGCACTGCTTCAGTGGGATATAACAAACCTGATTAACAGAGGTGTCAAACAAATAGAACGCTTAATTCTTACTGTTTACACACAAACTACAAAACAGACTCAGGATATGTCATGCTTGCAATTCACCCACCTATTTCAATAGGCTTCCTATTGGAAGTTAGCTCCCTGGCAAGCAAAGCACAGTTTCTCACTAAAACAAAATATTTTACTGCCCCATTTTTTTGTTTTTCTTTTTCTGTTTTTGATTTGGTTTGGTTTTCTTGCTATTCTGTTGGGGGTTTTGGTTGGTTGGTTTAAATAAAAAGATTTTTCAGAAAAGCCATCTTGGTAGAAAACTTGACAGGACTGTTCATTGCTGCTGGTAACACTAACTCCAAAATGAGACTGGAGATAATACATCTGAATTCCAGAATCTTTCATTTTGAAACTTGGAGACAGGAACAGCTTCCTCACAGTACAGAAATTCTTATGAAGAATTACAGTACTCAAGGTTCAACACAGATGGATATACCTAGCATCTTTATTTACTCTAGTGACTCTCTTCCATTCCTGCCTCCCACAGCATTCTGTGTGGGATACTTGGAACGGCAACACATTGAATAAGCTGGAAAATGCATTTTCTCTCTCTAAAGCCTGACATTTTATCAGGTTGTGAACAAACAGGAGACTCCAAAGATTATGTTGCAAATCAAGAAATATGATCAACAGAACATTTATCCACTCAACATCAATGTCTGTAACTTCTCTGCACACAGACACACACACACAAAGGAGGGGGGGAAGAAGACCTTTAAGTTCTTAGCAAATTAAAGTCATCCCAAAATATTCTATTTGTATCAGGTTACAATAACAAACCAAGACACTGTGATACTCAAGCACACAAACACAAAATACATCTTCATTCTGACATGGAGAGTAGACAAATGTGTGTTCTTTAAAGCAAGTTTCGTTGTTCCTAAAGACCAAAATATCTCATCACCACATCCAGAGACAACCATGTAACAATTCACACTGTACAAATTCATGTTCCCACAGTTAACAGCATCGACAGGCAACAGCAGCAGGCAGATGACCTTACACAGACAAAACCTGGAAGACTTAAGTGGCTCAGGATCTAAATAAAATGCTGCTTTGATGTTTTCCCCAGCTGAGTCATCTTCAGTTTGCTTCCTAGTTTTACATCTAATAAATGTTACTTTTTTCCAAACCTCTCAGACTAGTTCACACACAAAGCCTTACTGACATGCTGAAATTACATCATCCTTAGATCAATATGTACTTGTCTACTGCTTCAGTTGGTATTTTAAAAAACCTAGTTAGCAAAACCAAAGTCATCAGAACATTTGACTACTTGGTAGACTACTAGGAGCTTTCTTTCCAAAGGTCAAAATTCTACTGCTAGCTATGGTATGAAGAAGCACACGTCTTCAGTTAGAACACTACCAGGCAGTTTTATGACAGAGTATGTGGTAGTTCAATGAGTTCAATTTTGCTCCTATATGAAGCTTATCAAAAGTGTAACTCACCTATTATACCAAATTCCAGACTACAAGATGGATATTTTACATCTGAATAATGGGAAGTGAATATTTATTTTCTACATGGACCTTTGAACGTGCTCCCACATCCACCCCAAATAAATTACATCTATTTAATTATCAAAAGACACTGAGTTACAGCTTCTAAATTGGTTTCAATCAAATAAGTAATCAGTGTAGACAATTATCTTTACGTAGAAGTTTTGATATTCAAAACCATTCAGCTGCCTTCATATATTAAAATACTTAAATCTGAAAGATTATTTCTTGTTATATAAACAAATCAGCCAGAAGTCTGCCATGGCACCATAATTGTCTTGTAAAGCTCTAGATGAGCAGTTCTCTCTAAGCACAAAAACAATTCATAAAAAATCACCTAACCAAAGACAAGAGTCTATTTCACCCCACCTGCAGACTGAGTATCTGTTCCACTAACCCAGTATTTGGATTCCTAACTACTTGACAAATTCCGAATTGAATTTAATCAATCTTCACTGCAAAGGCTGAAAAATCCCAACTACCTGTCGAAAGAATCAGGTATTAGTGAGAACAAAAAGCATCAGTATTGCCTCACTCTGCACTGAAAACTGCCATTCACTGAAGTCACGGCACACATTTTATTGTTTTTGAGATTTGCATTATATCAATCCTGCTTACCATCATGGTATTTAGCCTGCCACCCCTCCTTTCCATCCTGCATTCCTTCTATGATTTACTTCATGTTTACTTCATGCTCCACACCAAGCTCCTTCTCCATCCTTTCAAGCTCCTCCACTTCAACCTTCCAACAGCATAACTGATAAAAATCCTCCTACTTTGAACCCTGAAGACTGAAGATAATGCCTCAAAGCCCAGTTAAATATAACTGTATCACCATCAGACCGGGTGTGGAACAGGTATAATGCAGTGAGGCTCATCCTAGGTAAAACCAGTCACCAGAATCAAATTAACAGACAAGAAACTCGGCAGGAAACAAAAAGAATGTGTGTCTCATTAAGTGCTGCAGCTTGACATCAACACAAATAGACAAAATGTAGGAGCAGACAGTACACTGGTAAAGGAAAACCTGAGCCCTATATGCCAGGGCTTTTAAAGTAAATGAATATGTGCCCTGCTGGCCTTTCAAAGAGGATTTGAATAAAGAACAGAAACCCTTATATGCACTGTACAGAGATATACAACCTCATCTATGTCGATCACAGATATTTCCAGTTGGTGTCAACCACGTTTTGTTTCCATGTATTTCCCCAGCCACCACTTCCAGGATATATATATATATATATCCTGGAAATATATATATATATATATATTCCCCCCCGGGCAGTCCCAATGATTTTCACAGCGACAAAGAATTGGTAATATCTCCTTCATTGCTTCAATTTTTTTCCTGATGCTGATCAAAGAAAAAACAAACTACAGGTTTCTCCCAGCCCAAGCCACAGACAATCTAAAGTAAAGGGTCATCTTTTACTGTAAGGTATCTTGGAATAACATAGCAAAACCAAGAGCCTTAAACTCAATAGAAAGAAAAATAGCATTACTTCATCCCTGACTGAGGATTAACAAAAAAAAAAAACCCAAACAAACAAAAAGCCACCAAAAACAAAGAAACAAACAACCCCCAAGCAAGCTAACCATGTACCACTTATAAGGAAAGATAATTTCTTGTCAGGAATGATAAAGGAATCACACACACGAAAGCTTGCACCATTTTGCCAACTATTTTACTCTTAACAAAAGATAGCACCTGTTTCACAAAACCTTCCACACAAACTGAAAAACTCAATTTTCCTAAAATAACAGGAATAAAATAAGATCCTGCCTGTAATTGAGCCTTTCTCTCAAAGGATTCTAATCTAGATGCTGAAAGCTTCGAAACAGGAAACAAATCCCTATTAGACATGAGATTTCTAGTCAGCAGAACTTGGAAATTTTGTGCCTCCCAAAGACAACATGATGTCCCATATAATTGTAAGCACAGAACGGGTAAAGTTTCAGAAGAATTGAGTTATATGAGTTTCTGAATACTCCAGTGCACAAAAAATACAATTAATATGTTTTGTTTAAAGAGCCTAAATGCCCCGTTGAATTAGATATATCATCTACATTAATTTCTGCTAGAGCACATAATATAAGCTCTTAAATAACGTGGACCTAGACTGCATATCAGATGAAATTCTACAGAACTCAGCTGCATTATTTTGGATAAGAGGAACCAAATCCTTCAATTAAATAATGGCAGCCTCCAGAATACAGCTCAGCATTAACCTTGGACAGACAACAATTTCACAATTTCAGTATAACAATTTCAGAGTTATATTCCAAACATATTTTTTTCACATAAGAAGTAAGAGTCCAAAGTAAATAAAGAAAATGGGTGTTCTGTGACAAGCCTTAATAATTGAGAGACGCATATAAGCACTGAGACTAAAAAAATGATAACACTTCTATCTAGAAAACAGGAAAGCACCAGAATCTACAACAAAAATTATTAGATAACTAGATAATGTGTATGGACTGCATCTGTAGTCAAGTTTTATAAAATATCTCCGATCAAGGTGGTTCTCAGTTTTGTTTATATTCCATTTTTCCATATACTGCAGCTAGACAATGTAGAATAATAAAGACTCAGTCAAACCCACACTTAAAGGGTTACCACAGATGGGTAACTCATGGAGTCTTCCCCCTCTAGCGGGCTAAGAGGACAACTCGCTTATCTTTTAGTACTGAATTACAAAAAGGTCTGAAACAAATATTTTGTCAGTGTTGGGATCAAACCTGTACTTCTGGGTTATTACAGTTGACAGCCGCTCAAAATTCCATCACTAATAACTGACAGTGCTCAAGATGCCCATTTTAATAATTCAAGGAAGAGTTACATATTAATGATGAAGTCATAAGTAATTCAGGCCATGTAGAGATAGCTGCTAAGATCCCTGCCAGGAATTTTTCCAAACCTGCCTCTGCACTATGTGGTAGATCAGTCATTTATTAAGACCATCTTAACTTCTTCCCAGCAATTTTATTAGCTGCAGAGAAGTTAATTAAGAAATTAATAATCAAGAATACCACATAAAATGGACCATGAAGAACTAAGAAGGCACCATAAAGCTCTGTAAAATGATAACATTTGATATACAAAAGAGTCCAGATTTACTGCCTATACCAAGCTCCTAAATTACAGTACACATTAAAAGCAAAGCAATGATTTACATAACTATTTCCTTTTTTGAACAGCAGCTAAATAACTCATCTAAAAAAGTTAAGATCAAGAATTCCTAGGAGCCATAACAAGTTGGGTTTTTTTTTTTCCACAAGAACCAGAAGATCCCCAAAGTCTCCATCTCTGCTCAACTGCTTGCAGGACCACAGGAAAGATTTATTACTTGTGTTGCATTCCAAACCAAGAAAGCTCTCAAGCCATCATTACTTGTATCTATGCCTCCTTATTTCCCCTCATGCATTTGTTAGAGAAAGGTGGAAAGGTGATTGATTGACAAAGGCAACAAACTGATGAGCAATACGGCCTTCCTAAAAACACCCCTACAAGATTCAGAAACAAAGCTCAGGTTAGCTGATTTTTCACTGCATTATTACCAATAAATCTGCTGCATTAAAACTTCCATGTCACCAAGGTTACAATAAGGCCTGCATACCAAGTTCATCGTGCAAACTGCTACCGCCTACAGCAGCTGCAGTGGCATGTGATGCTTCTAAGTGGACACTCCCATTTCTCACCAGCAAGGAGGCGCTAGCGCCGGGCACAGCTGCCTGGGAAGGGGGGCGGGACTGCGCTCTGACCTGGGAGGAGCACTGCTGGCCTTGCTGACCATCTTGAAGGCTACGAGAAAACACGCATGGGGGACACATTACCAGGGAGAAGTGGAAAAGAGCCAGACGTGAAGCAAAACAAGACTTTGCAGCTTAAAGAGGAAACTTTTTAAAATCAAATAGTAACATTAAGCAGCCAACAGTTAGGGTTACAGTAACCCCTCAGTTCTGTGTAACAGAGTATTTAGGCCCTGGTTACATCTAGAGATACTGTTCCTGTCAACCTCGGTAGAAGTAGCATTGCTTTCTAACATCTCCTCGAGTCACCCAACAGGTATTGTCCTCGGAGTCTTAATTTGTGGGTGCAAAAAGCAAATTACTGCCAGTTAGTTTAACTGCAGACTAACCTGAGGTATCGCTTATAATTACTACCGACTGTTCCAGTTGTCTCATAATAGTTGGGGTCCTTTTAGCTTATTCAAGTATGACCTGATCAGCTATTCAGGGCTCTTTGTATTAGTGACAGACACATCACCCTTTTTATTATTAATCCACCCTAACTAGAAAACATATTTAAGCATTCTTAATAGCCATGTGATACCACAGACCTCGTAGATAACAGATGTAATATGTTTGGATTCAGGATTATTTTGAACGTATCAAAATGATATGTTCATTTGATATGCTCAATGGAGCTTTCTCTAAAGAAAGTCATTAACTGGCAAAAGTTGATTCTCAAGTTATTTTGAAGCTGCAACAAAAGCTTAATTACTCGCCCAAATACTGGTTTTAAAAGTCAACCTGGCTTTCAGAGAAACTTGTACATTTATAGCCACGAGCAGACAACGTTTGAAAATCTTAATTCTCCTCTTCACAGACTTCCAGTGCAAAATTACTTTATAAAGCCATTTATCAAAATTTGATTTTTTAACAGCTTGTTTAAGATTAGGTATGACAAAGTGTCATGATGCTTACAGTTGTTATCATACCATCTTTGCAAGAGCAGTGGTTTTATTATCCTTCCTTTTCTGGATTTAAAGAAGTTATCCTATATAGTCACTAGCTGAGGCATTATCTTACATGAAAGATTTTGAATTTTAAAGATTGGAAAACAGCTTAAATGCTCTCTTTTGAAAAACAGTATGTATCACCTGTTGTTTTTAACACCTCACTGTTTACAGCATGATGGTAGAGTTGGCCAACGAGGCAACTAAAAACACAAGATCTTGCTAAGAGCTGAAGGGTTATAACTGATGTACTTGCTTTTAACAGTATTCTCTACATCATCTATTTTCATTTCTTTTGTTAGAGCACCACTGGAAAAGAAAATATGGATATAAGAATAGGTGTTATGAAAAGCTCATGCAAAATAACGCAGACATGCATACGGCTCAGGAAGAAAAGAACTGCAACTCACTTATTGTGTTCCAACATTTTAATCTGAAATTTAAATTCACTGTTTTGCTGCAGCACACAAGGCTTTCAGTGAGCGATGCAGCAACAAAAGCCCTAGGGAAGTTCATGGATGTGCCAACCTTCACTGCCTTCCTTAAGCAACACCAAACCAATGCTAAACAACACTGCTTTCCCATGAATAGCAGGGACATCTCAAGAGGTATACACACAGCTGCCCTTGGAGCAGTTATCCCTATCTGTCAAAATTAAGAAATCCCACCAAAATAGCAATGTCGACCAATTGCAGATATGCAAAAATGTGTTTATTCTCTGCCTGGTTATTGGAAGAATAAAATTCTGCTTCATACAGTCACTTACACACATACATACACCATTGACTACATAGGATGCCAATGAACACTTATTTTTAAAGTGTCCAAAACACTACAGACATTCTGACAGGAGAAGAGCAGGGGTGGACGGTGTTTCATGGTGCATTTTTGGTTTTTTAGGTTATCAGGCAAAATAATCTTGCGTCTAATTTAGCCTCAAACCACAGAATTTACTAGACCAGGTTTGACTTGCCTACCATTGCCACAGACACACATATTTAAGGCCATTGTCTCTTTTACTAAATATTTTGCAGAAGAAGTGAAATGTAATTGCAATCATGGATTGGAAATCTATAAAGAGATCAGGTTTAACTCAACAGGTCCTAGAGAACATGCCCCCAACATCCAATTTTATGACAGAGTTAGAAGATATGAGATTATAAAGTTTTGCTGGCAAGAATAAGAAACACAGAAAGCGGGACAACTAAAGATTAGTAAATTTAATACTTAGAAGTTTAATATCTGAAGTCATGGATTAGCAGTATCAGAAACTAGACGGGGGCAGCTCAACAACAGCAACACAGGAGTGATGTCAGTACAACTGCAGCAAGATTTGGAAAACTTAGTGGCAACTGGCTAAAAATATCTGTTTCTTCACATTTTCTCCTTAGGCAAGATACCTTTTAAATCTTTAAGGGTTTCCTTCTTCCAGTAACACAGTATTTACGCTAAAATTAAGCTACCCATGTAAAGGAAAGTGTTTTTTTCCAGACTGCTCACCTAGAAATTATAACACTAATACATATATTTTTTTCAGTACGTCTCACAGTTCATAGCTCAAATGGAATTCGTGTCAAACATACGAAAGCAATTCGGTATTCGGTCGGACTAAGGCAATTTAACTCCACTCCAAGGGACAGTCATTTAGCATCACAAAAAGGCCTTTGGGTAAATTTACCTCACTCAGCATTCAATTCTGAATATGCTTATACTATAAAATATTTTTGATAATGTATGCCATTATGTTAGAGAAAGTACAGTGAGCAGTTTCGGGGGTTTTTTTTTTTTTTTTTTTTTTTGTTTGTTTGTTTGTTTGTTTTTTTCTTTTAATTTAAAAAGACTAGAACCAATTTAGATAACAAAGATGCTTAGAGGATATACAAGACTAGAATATTTAAACTGCTCTTTTAACTTTGAAAATCTTGTCTGATTAAAGAGTTACTCCCAGTTCAGAAAGTGAAATCCATGATTCACAAAGTTACATCATAGTCTCTCACTCAAGTCAAGGTTAAGCCATGAGAACATTAATGGCTGCACTAGCATGTGGAAACAAGGCAGCTGTCAACCACAGTTTAAAACAGTCCTTTATTTTCCTTACGTTATCCCTACAAGAAAGAAAACACTCTTTTCTAACTAATACACAGTTAAGGAGCTTTCATTAGTCTGCACAGCCTCTTATGCTGCAATACACAAAGCAGCACTACCATACTTTATTAAAAAAACAACAGAAAACAAAAACTCAGAGGCATGTGAAGGCAACCAGGTAAAGCAAAAGTGATCTGAAAGAATACAAAGTTTTATCATCCTTCACGATGAAATAAATCACTAGTTTGAACACCCTACATTCAGCACGGCCAAAAGCTTAACAAAGAAAAATCTGAAATTACTACTTCATACTGCACTAGCCACTAAAAACACACCTAACAAGTTCTAGTCCTTGACATGACAGAAGTCAATCCTTCATCTGTTAGATTTCTAGGTACCATTCTTGCACTCCCCCTGCCTGAGGAAAATTTTCAAACATAGTCTTCAAATATTTTAATGGTGCGACCAAGACGGTACTATTCCTCTGCCATGTGATTCTAAGGCATTTTCTATTCATCTGTTCCGTTTCTACAGCTTTTCCTTGATCAAAGAATTACATAAATATTTCCTAAACACAAAAACAGTTGAATATACGAAGAGAGATCATTAATATATAACGTATGCCATTACTCTTACATATTTACCATGTAAATGGTAAGGGAAAATTACTTCGATACTTATAGGGGACTGTTCTTTCTTCTACAGGCCATGTTCTCCTCACCAGATTCTCCAATACCATAAGCAACCAAGAAATTGAAAGACTTGAAGCACAAGTTTAAAAACTCATTGTGGCCTCTGTTTCTACTGCTCAGACTGATCGATCACGCAGAGCTGCCGTACGTAACAAATCGCTAGGCTGGGCATTGTAAACAAAGGGGCCAGTAAAGGGTGGGGGACTTCTGAGATGCATGTACACAGTACATTTTAAACATTGCCACGGCATGCAAAGTGCCACACAATTAGATTTAATGCTAAGCAATACTGGGCATTCTACTCACTTCACTTTTTATTTCTGCTGTAAAATCTTCATAAAGGTCCAGGTGTATTTTAGATTTGGAGTGTCTGTGTATATTCAGCCCTTTATAATGTTCTGTCATTTTGCTTATCTCTCACAATCTACAAATGTGAAAAGTGATCACAGTACTAATCCCTAATGCTTACATTCTTTGAGAAAAAAAAAAACAAAATGGGAAGTGTTGATACTATTATCTTGGGTTTCTCTTGTTGATTGAAAGTCAAAATTTCTAAATTTTTTTTTAAACCACTGAGGCTAAGTTCGTTAGCATTAGTTAATTTTTATATCAATCTGAAAACAGCTATAACATGTTAGAAACTGACTATCCTGACCATTTTAAAAATAGTGCCACATATACATGCACAATTCAACAAGCCCACAGTGACATGCAGTGACAGCTCAAGAAGGTTATGGTGGGGAAGGAAGTAAAAAGTGCTTTTCTGGCAACACTGGTGGGTGTGGGGAAGTGGTCTGCTGCATGCATGCTAAATATGGTGGAACATTGAGATACCCTACCTGAGGGGTGATCCGATGAGCAATGTAGGAGGGGTAGGGTTACTCCCTGCATTGTGCCGGCGTCGTACTGCCTGACGCCTAAATGTGCTGCGTTCACGGCGAAATGTGACAGTCTCCTCGCTGGCTTGTGCTGCTGCATCAAGACAGACTTTAGGTCAAATAAGAACCCATCCTAGTTACGTACACAGTAACTTAAGACTCCTTTCTTCCCTCTGACCCTCCCCAAGTTAATGAACTTGACTCATAACAACAAAAGTAGCTTATGCCCTAACTGTTCAAACAAGCTGCCTCAAGACAGGACCACAACACACACAGTTATTAGCAAAAATCTAGGTGCTTGGGGGAGTGTTCTTCAATACACAGCTTATTTTTTTTTTTACCCCCAGATCCAAATAGCCAGGTTGTAAATGAAGTTGGATATCCCAAATCGTTTCTGTTTTCACACAGAAGGGAGAGACACCCGACCTCACCCTTTAGGTCATTGCACAGATAATAAAGAAGAAGCCTGAAGAACAACCCAGCAAAGTGGTCTACCACTTCTCAATTTTATAACTTCTGCCAAATAGGTAGGGTTAAGGTTAACCTCATCACAACTCTTTCAGGGGACAAAGAAGAGTAGCCTTTTCTTTTCCCCCCTCATAAGCATCAAGGGATACATGTTGCTCCTCCTAGAGTAGTTACAATATCATTTACAGAGGCAGGAGGTTGAGAATAAGTGAGAGCATAACTTATTTTAAGGACTGATGGCTTTGTTATTTCAACTCACCAAACAAAAAGTTTGGTTCATTTATAAGGCAACACCATAAAAGACAGTTTGTATGTACTCAAGGGATTAAAATACTTATCCACATGTTATCCCCCAAAATCCACCTGTGCTCCTTAAGCTTGACAATTGGAACAGTTTCAGATTTGGACTGCTTCATGACATGACTACAATCTGAGCAGTCTTCTTCCTGAGCCAAGGAAGCTCCTAGCCAATTTGAATGCAGAGCATTAAATAGCTCAAATGAATGGGCCACAGAAAAAAACAGGGTTTGGCAGGCAAGTGGAAGAGAAAAAAAAATTGTCATGAAGTCAGTGCAAGAGGAGAATCACAATCTTGACAAGGAAGTCACAACGTGGTGGCCAAGAAGCCCGTTATTAGAGTGAGAAATCCAAGAATTGTGTCAAACAGACAAAAACCAAACACCCCCTCCCTCCCCTCCACAAAAAAATCCCCACAGAGAGCAATGGCAGGAACACTACAGGCAGAGCAGCCCATATGCACTTCAGTGCACTTCAAGTTACAACACTGCTGCCATTAAACTTTCAACACTTAACAGCAAAGATTCTAATGCTGGTCTACAGGGAACAGCAACCTATAGCAACCTCCTACTGGGGTGTGCTGCTGCTGCTGCCACAGCTCAAACAATAAAGGCTGAAACGAGTTTAATTCACCCATGAACCACAGGTTACCAAAAGAATTCTGTCTCTGAAGCTGCAATTTATAGCTTGCTTTAAAACAAAATTAGCTACATAAAGAGATACTTTAGCACCAACATTCAAGCTACAAGCGTTTCATTACAGAAGTTAAGGGCAACCCCAATTCAGCGCTTTCCTGTACCTTCAGGAAAACCCGGGGTTTGCTCTTTCCCTCCTCATTCCTCCACAAGTGTTTTTACAATTCTAAGCATCAACAAATTATACTACCTTTCCAGGGTATTTCAGCAAGAACTCAGCAAATTTCCCCTGTGGTTTAATATACAGCTTTATCTTAATTCACTGCCTAATCTCTTTAAGCATTTCTTTGGCAGCTCTCATACGTGAAGTAGAAAGCAAGTGAACCACACGAAACAAGACAGACTGAATCCTGACACACGAGGTCAAACCACCCATTAATTTTGGATGGCAATTCCTAAAGCTCATTTTTTCTAGGATACACATCAGCATATGAAAATTCGTACTTATAACACAGCTTCTACTGAGTTCAGATGCAAAAGCAATTCTGGTAATCAGACCATAGTTAAGCAACACAAAAAAGGAAACAGTGACTAGTCTTAACTGAAATGTAAATATCTGATTTACCATTAGGATGGTAAACACATCTTGCATTGCATCTTAATTACCACTTGAAACTGCTTAGCAAAAAACAGCATTCAAGTGTATTTCTTTGAGGTAGCATACCTAACACTGACAGAAATCTGTTTTTCTTTAGCAAACATCATCTGCAATGACTGAAGCAGAGACTATAAGAATATGACAGGTCCTTCCTATACAGCTTGAATTTACCACTAAAGCAAATATCAAGAACTAATAGAGGCAGTGTTCTATGAAGAAAATAGATATGCAAACATGATTGAAGATTTTAAAAAAATTAAAATCCTACTACGTACCTGGGGATTAAATTTTAAGCTGTACAGGCAAACAGCTTTGGCATTCTCTAACCTTTTATTATTTCATTTCATCTTTTAAAAGTCAAAGTAGATTTGGTGTAGCTGTTTTATTACAAGATTCTTGATTTATCATCTTGAAACTTTTGTTCAATGTACATCTTTTATACACATTCTTCCCGAATGCAGGTGGTGACATTCAGGGTCACTACAAAAGTCTACAGGTTCTTCTGAAAAGACTGCAGGGCTTTCCAGACCAACAAGCTCCAAGCTTGCTAAAATTATGCAACATTTCGAGAAGCTACATGTAGAAAACACGACTAAAGAAGTTAAAAGAAAATGCCAGCTGAGCAGAGAGGATTAGCACAAACTGTGGAAAGCAAAACTGAGCAAAGTTTGGTTTTCCTTTGCAACCAAAAGCAAAGGGGTGGAGGTTTTGGGTTTTTTATTGCATTGGCCCCTTGGGTTTGCTCAGTCTTGGGGAGGACTTTTTGCCAAGGTTTTATTTTTAATACCATTTCACAGAAGACATGCATTTAAAATAAATAGAAAGCTTTTTATATTAATACGTATTACTTGTGCTTCCACTTGCCTTTAATGAGATGGAGCAGTGCAACCGCTTGTGAATTCACCAGCAGGGAGTAAGACAAAGTTCCTAACTTACCCTCTACCATGATCTGAAAGCAGTTTCATCATATTTCAATACAAATAAGCTTTTTTTAATATTTATGATGCCAGATACACTACTCCAGTACTGCTGCTTACAACAACTTATCGTAGTCTCCAAAAGTGTAAGATCCAACGTCTACAGACATGGACAAAACCTAGATGTAACAGTCCAAGGTAACACTAAAGATAGTACTTCTAAAGTTCCTGCTTACTTCAGTTTAATCAGCAGAGGAAGACAAGCTTTTCTGCTTATAGAATGTTTGTTAAAAGGTGCTCTATGTTTTCTTATTCTACACTTCTATGCTAAATCACTGCACTTAATTTCAAGAAATTCAAGCATTTCCTCTGCACATTGTCATATGAACATGAGTCCCCAGAATTATCTATTCTGAAGAACACAAAAATCATGTTTCAAGTCCAAGGTGGACAAATTACAAATATACACCTACATCCCAGAGATCAATAAAGTAAGTGCAGACATAGCAACAACCCTGTAAGCAAACTTAACCCCTCACACGCCTGTTGCCAAACATAATACAACTATTCCCAAAGAAGAAATAATTACACTTGGGTCTGTTAATGAATGTGTGTTTGCATGCACAGTTCCATTAAAATTAACTTGTTTAACACTCCTGATTGGAAAAGAGACAAATTAGCAGTTACATGCTTAAAACGTCATGAGGACATCATTTTGTCATCAGACACTTGGAATGGTACTTTACATCGAACCTTTTTATGCTCATCTCTATAGTTTTACTAAGTTTAAAGCAGAACTGAAGACTCAGTTTCACACCACAACTACGCAGCTGTTGTATAAGGCACACAACTTTAAAAAACAAAGTACAAATATTTTCCCTTGAACAGGAACACTTATATAAAAACAAGCCAAAACATTTGCAACATCTCCCTGCACCTATTTAACACTGCTTTTACCCAAAACATTGAAAAGAGAAGCTTAAGAAGCACAACAAGAAAAAGCAGAACTGCCAAAACTTTATTGCATCAATAAGACCATTTCATTTTGCTACAAACAAATGCTAAACCCAGTGCCTTAGATAAATTCTGAAGTACAGAAAAACTCATCATAAGAAGATTCTTGGAAAGTTGCAGTATGCAACTAATACGAAGTGGAAGGATCCATGTGGAAAACCATAAAGTTCTTAGAATAAAAACTGCAATCAGTCTAACTAGAAAGCAAGCAAGAAAAAAAACCCTACCACAGCAGAAAGTCTCCCTCACTCTTTTCAAGAAAAAAAAACACAGCCAAAAAACCCAACACCCCTCCTCCATCACTTAAAGCCTAGATGGTTTTGAACATTAGTCAGGTTAAGCATGGGTAAAGGTGAGCACTGAACCTGAGCAATGCTTGGACATACCCTTTCTCACCCCATCAAATGGCAAACTGATCCATTTGCAATCACTAATCACTAAGCAAGAGCTGGAATTAAAAGTTTGTTGGCTCATGCACTCACACAAGCAGTGAAGTCTGCAAGTGCAAGTAAGCAATAAATTCTTTGAAGACAGAACTACTTCACCCAAACAAACAGCTAAAATGTTGCTTTTCTGTACTGAGCGTCTCATTTGTGTTTGAAATCTAAGATATGTACTTCACATGCATTTATGGGCTAGCACTACCATTCTCCCCATGGCTGAGGCATTTACAGTTTATTTTTACATGCCCTAACACTATATTAAAAACCATACGTGAAAGATAGCAGAGTAGAAAGAAGCAGTCTGTTCAGTCCATATCTTCAATATGCAGTTCTTACATCACCCTATTATTATGCACCTTAATAAAACCTACAATTGCAGGGATTACTCATACTTCACTGATTTAAAAAAAAAAAAAAACCACAACAAAATATTGGCTCAAAGTATTATAACGTACTGTGGATATTGAATATCACTAAAATATCACTAATGTGACTATTTATGAAGAACGGATGTGGGCAGCAAACGAAAAACAAGGAAGAACAGAGTGATATCTCCAAGTTGCAAACTTTTGCTAGAAAATAGAGCAGAAGAAAACAACACACAATTCAGAAAAGGAAGTAGAGCCTCAGACTTCAGTGTTGTGGCAGCATTTATAGAAAAGAAAAAAAAAAAAAGAAGTCTGAAACTAGCCTGAACAAATATCTACAATTTTGTCAAAACAGATACTACAGCAACCTGAAAAGCAAAAAACTATCAAGGAGGAAACCAAGCAGGACAATAAAACCATTCGGTCTGAATTCTGAACCAAACATTTCTACAGACCAGCTTGACAGTAACATTTTTATATTAAGGTCAAAGATAAAACTACGAGTTTCAGTTATTCTACTTCATTGTATTTTCTACTTTAATTACTCAATTTTTAAAAACATTAGACTACTCACACAGACCTCTTGAATATAATGCTGATTTACTTTGGGTCAAGGAACTAAAGCTGATCCCCTTCCCAATACAGACCCTATATCCCAAGGTTCGGGTATCAATTCCCAGTATTATGTTCGTGCAGCAGACAAATGTTCATAATTGACATGAATTTTTAATAAAGTCAGTTCTAACTCCATGTTTAGATTTATTCACCTTATGGAAAAGATGTTGTAGATCTTCAGAAGACATATGCTGGAAACACAGCAGCATTTCCAGCACATGTAGCATACTCTATTAGCGTATCATGAACAGAAAGTCATGTTTGCATTACACAGCCTTAACTAAAACACCAAACATTAATTAGTGGCCAACTTCAATACACGAATGAGTTTCATCTCACAGCTACATTTTGCAGGCATGTGAGCAATCCCATCACAACTGATAGAGCTTTTAGAACTTTCTTCTTATACTGCATACCAATAAACCCAGGTATATCTACAAGCCAGCATGAAGATGCAGCTTCATTTTTATCTAATACCAAAAATTCCAATTCAACTCTTGTTTGAGACGAATATTTGGCAAAGTACATGAATAACACATGTCAACACAATGGAATCCCTCTTCCCAAATCAAGCAAATGTCATCTAATGAAAACCTCTGTATTACCCATAAACACCAGAAAGGGAACCAAACAGAAGACTGAGTCCCCACAAAATGTACTAAAATTTTGCTTTGCTAGGAAGTGGTTAACAATTAATAGATGCAAGAGTCACTCCAAGTGTTATTTCATTGGTAAGCTCCAAAACTGCAGAAATTCTACAGCAGCCTCATATATCATTCCTAACACTTTCACATCTACATCTTCAAGTACTTAAAAGTAGCAATCTGACATCTGGTGAGATGACAAGATACCCAGCATCAGAGGGCATTCTGTTAAACCCAACCTTCACACACAAAAGCTGTGACAGTGAAATGCTTAGAGAAGAGAGCCCTTTCTAATGCTGATCTGCTTACCTGGGTCCAGAAACAGCAGGGTTCTGCAGAATACACAAATAGAGAGCCAACATGCACGCAACCCAGTCACAGGAACTTTACACGTTTTTCAGTTTCTACCTTTTCTAAACTCCAATTTCCTATACAAAACTGGTGGGTTTAGTAGGTTGAGCATGAACTAGTAGACGCACAGAAAAGAAGATCAGAATCCCCATCTTCTGTAATCATTATCATTCCATCTGCAGGAAAATGTAGCAAAAACTAAAGCCATCAGAAGCGTGGAACAGCTCTGCAGAGCAGGCAAGTCGAGCCATGGCACAGACCGTGTGCAACATCAGCGTAGTAGGAAAAAAACCAATGTATTGCTAGCAGCTGCCGTGCCCATTGGCTGAGGAACAGAGAACTGCATTGTACAAATGGCAGGCAGACACAGATATATACGAATACACACAGGCTGAAGAGGTGAACACGTTTCCACGCACCATTTGAAACACAAGACTCGTCCAAACTCACAAAGCCCTATTTTGCCTGCCTGTAGACATGTACTGCAGACGTCAAAACACAGAAAACAGTATGACTTGTTACTTCAGTATTGCTATGCAATGTACAGAAGGAGAAATGCATCACACTACATGCAGATTTATTACAGATGGGTATGTTTCTCAAAGTAAACAAACCTTAAATTACAGCAAGCTATAAAACAGAGCAGCAGCTTAAAGAGCACATCTTTTACAGGTAATGTAGAACTGGAGAGAACACTTGACTTTCCAGGCCAGCTCAAGTTTCACAAAACATCGCTGCGTTATTTACAGCATTAGGGTGGTTCTTTACACTGTTACAAACAGCAGTCCAGAAACAGCACACGTCTGACAGAAACCAGGGCCAGGACAGTGCAGAGGGGGCATTTCCAGAGCATCACTACCAGACAGTGCAGCAACTTCAACTAACCCGTGACTCATCAATTCACTGGCTACTCTTGGAGTCTTGGAATAGTTGAACAAGGCTAACGCTACTCCAATACATCTTTCATTTTTTGTTATACATCCACCACATACCCTTAATTTCACCATTTTCACATGCTGTTTCTCTGCATTTTAATGAATTGCAATTTCTATTCAAATGCACATGCTACCTCAGAGCAAGTGAGTCATTCACCATGTCCTGGCATTATAATATAGAAATGAAACTACTAAGTTTTATCTGCAGAAGTGAAATATGTGCAAGTCTGTACAACATCCTGCTTAGTAGAAGATTAGTTAAGGCCGTATCTGTGATGAAACACATTTTAGGAGTTACACAAACAAGAATGTACTTCTAGTTTCTAAAGACTGAAGGATAAAATGAAGTTATAATTACTGATTTAAGTCATATTTGAAAAACAGGAACTGAAAGCTGCCAACTGGAAAAGAAGAGTATTAATATCAGTCTTTTAGTTATCCTGTGTGCATCTGTTAATTATTTGTTTCAGAAAGTTATCATAAGCAATCACAAACATTTAAAAATATTTATATAAAATTATAAAATAATCTTTTCAGCAGAAAGTTGGACCAGACTACTTCTAAAAATCACATCCAACCATTATCCCCTGATCTTATGAAAACCCAAACCAAGTTTATTCTGCAATTCATCTGCAACAAATAAATAATTTTTTAATTTTCTCAAAAAAAAAATGCTAAATATATACACATAATATGTACTTATATTACACACGTATGTCTTTAAAAACAACCTCCCAAAAGGTGAATACATCTCAGTAGTAAGAAATACTGGCTATATAACATGTAGATCCTAAAGAGTTAAAACATTTTCTCTCATTACTACCCATTAGTCATGGGTAAGCCTAAAAAAGAAAGCCACAATTCAAGACACAGATATTACAGAACTTGTAATATAAGCTATACATTTTGGGGGAAAAACCCAACAAACCTACACAAGAGAAAAAAACAGTAAAGAAGGACACTATGAAAGAATTAGTCAGATTGATCATGAACAGATAAATGCAATGCAATTACTACCTTGGTGCTAGACAGGACTGAATAAATAAATATTTAAGTAGTGCTAAAGAAAATCAAGTCACAATTTTGTTCTCCTTTCAATTAAAAAAAAAAGAAAAAAGGTAGAATGACATTCATTTCTTACAGTCAAAGCAAATACTTCCTTTTCTCTTGGCAGGAAAAAACAACATACAGCTAGTGTTAGTAACCGTATCATACCACCAGATCTGGAGAGCTCGATTCCAGATTGCTTTTTAAAGACAGCCTGCAACCCATAGAGAAGTACTACTCGGATATTTGCCACTTATTAAAAATACTAACAACTTCAAAATGACCATAATGTAAAATTTTAAACTGGAAATGGATCATGCCAGCAAGAATGACAGCAAGCCTTTCCTGCTTAAGTTGCTACAGATATGTATCTTTAAGATTGCTTTGAAATCTCTTGAGTGAAATGGTGGGGAAGACAAACCTCTTCAAAAGAGTGATCAAAATATTTCACAATGTTCAGCATCTGTCTTCCATTAATTCTTTCAGACTACTGACAAGTAGTAAGCACATACAAAGTCTGACATGTTCCGAAAGGTAAGGTATGTTAATCCTCCTTTGCACATAAAGGGAGGATCTTAACAGCTTGAAGCAGTAATAACACAAAACAAAATGAAATCAAATTTTGCGCTAAGGAAAACACAGAGTAAAAATGGTAAATACATAAGGGAGACCTTTTATTAGTCAAATTACTCCCAATAGACATGAAGAGCTGTCACTTTAACAAGGCTTAGGAAGAATGTGGGTTAAGTGTTTAGCTTGCAGAGTTAGCACTAGAAGAGCAAACTTGATGCTTTTACTAAAGCTGCTGCAAAAATCTGTTACTAAGAATAACAGAGAAAGTTGAAAAAACCCAAACAAATCTACATACATGGGTAAAGTGAAGGCCTATAAATAGGTCTGGACTAACTGTAAAATAGTCAGATTTGATCAATAATCAATATACAGCTTAACTTCAGTGTGGTGTGCTTTCTTTTCCTCCCCAGAAATTAATTGTACTGATTTTTATAGTTCTTTTGTTAATATTGGGGGAAACATCACCAAAAAAACACTGTAAAAAGCCCATAATAATACCAAAAGAAAATCTCACTATTGGTCAAACATCTTATCTTACTCTGGGTTGGAAACCTTTTTTTAAGATTAATCATTATATTTTGTTTAGGCAGTCTATATAATAGGAACAGTCAAATTTAGTACAGTTTGTTAAGAATACTTATCTTGATCTAAAATACAACTTTATAAAGGGTCTGTTCCACCTAGACGTAAAGATCCAGGTTATCTGGTAGATACTGACCTCTGAAAATTTCAGAAGTCAGACTGAGTTAATTAGCAACCTCATACTGTTCTGAAAATGTATTTTAAAGACACTTATCTACCTTGACAAAAGAAGCCTTCCAGTTAAGGCAGTCAATATAGTTAACTAGGAAAAGAAACATTATAACAAGCAATAAACAAAAAAAACCCCTAAGAGATCCAAATTTTGTTTTAAATGCCACTACTAATCTGTATGAATAACAGCTATTCCAGGTAGCTTACTTGTTCCTATTACAAGCAAAACTATAGTTAGGGAAAATGAGAGGAACCTACATTCCTCTCTAGCACTGGAAGGCTATTGTGCTCACATAATGAAGACAAAAAAAGCCCAAAAACCCAAAGTAAACACGACTGTCTAGTCAGAAATGGCAAGGCTAAGCATAAAATCAAATCCCTAGGAGAATCCAGCTTAGTAACTACCTTGTAAGAATCCACAATTAAAGGCAGCATGGTAAGGGTTTTTGGGGCTGGTTTTATTTCTTGATACCACCTCAAGGCGTGCCAGAGAGGCTGCAGTAGTTTGCATTACTCAGTACAATGGAGCAAGTTTGATTTGATCACAAATAATAGTTTTAAGATACAGCTCTAATTCACAAAGACGGCTGGCAACAAACCCCTAACAGCTCTACTCATAAATTTTGTAAAAGCTGTTTGGATTCAACACCCTTTTCAGTAGATCTTCCAAGAGATTACAAAGGAAACACTTTTTCAGTTTTACTGGGCACGAATGAAGAAACAGGGAGGTTTCTTAAGTATAGTTTTAATTTAAGTCATAGACACCAGACTCATTAACAAAATATGACAAAGTACTTCTGGTAGGTCATTTACTTACCTCCACTTGCTGATTCTTGCTCTTCCCCTTCAGGAAATGTAGCCTGGCTTGGTAAGCTATTCCTAGAACGAGTGACTGACTCTAAGTGTGAAGCCCTTCCCAACAGAGATAGCTCATCTAGCACCTCTCCTTCTTTGGCTTCCAAATCAGATTTTGAAGTGGTTAACTGCTTTATGTTACCTGGTGCCATTAAACTATTTGGGTCATTTAAACAAGCTACAGTACCACTGTCCAGGCTTAATACTCTGGCACGATTCTTGGCACTGTTTGTGCTAGAAGTCCGTCGTGTAGATCTTTTTTTGCTAATTCCTTCAGAGCTTACGTGGGTTTTGTGAGCATTTTCAGAGTCTGTGCCCCCACGGTCTTTAGAAACGTATTTGGTCTTTAAAGCACTGTACTTTCCCTCAGGAGACTGGCATGAATGGGAGGTGGTGCTGGAAGAGCTATCACTGCTGAACTGGTGAGCTGACTGCATGCTTGATGTCCTGCTCAAGTCACTTTGATCACTGGAGTCCTCATCGTGACAAAACACAGCACTGTGAGGTTTAGTACCAGATACACCTCGGAAGGAAACATATTCCCTGTGCCGACTTGAATCAAAACTACTAGCCCGCTTTTTTCCTGTCCTTCTCCGGCTGGACTTGTGGGTAGAGGCTGTTCGATGTATTAAACTAGAAGATTTTGGTCGAACATCTCCTTCTTTCTGTTTCCCACTAGTTTCTTTACAAGCTCTTGAATCTACTAACACAGCCAGTTTCTCACTCTGCTCATCTCTTTGTTCAGCAGCCTTCCCGTGCGGCCTGTCCGCTTGCGTAGTCAATTCATTGGCGTGTGGGTTCTTATTGGCCTCCTCCGAAGCAGAGGCGCCGAGACCTTTCTGGCTGTGCATCTCATCAGACGCATTAGAACCCTTTACCTCCTGAACACCACCCAGAGGACTCATTTCCACAGCAGTCCTTTCACTACTAGTCCTTTTGTCAGTAGCAGAACTACTGTCATCCTCCGAGTCGACACCACAGTCTTTTTTCTTACCATCCTTTTTTTCTTCTCTAGGAGACTCCTCCTCGTGCTCTGACAAGACACTTTCTATATGCGTTGAGCTAGTATGTTCACTTTTATAGCTACTGATGGTACTGTTGGTGTCACGATCAGTCCCGCTGCAGTAGCTTTCTGTTGAACCACTGCTTCTAGTACTCAGGCTTCTCAGACTGTCCATGCTTTTGTCTGCTTTCAAGGATTTGCTCTTCCCACTCTTAGTCAATGGTTGAGGGCTGCTACTTTTCAGAATGTCGTCTAATTGAAAAACTCCTGAAATGCAAGAGTTCTCACCCAAAGACTCTCGGGATCCAGAAGGGGGCTTGGAAGCTTCTAACTCACTGACAGGATCTAGTCCTCGTTTTTGCTGATAGAGGGGGAAGTCATTTAGTGAAGCATCTGGAAAAGCAACAGCAGAGCTAGAAGTCCTCGGTACACCTCGTGGTCTATGATCCTTCCTATAGGAGTGAGAATGCAGAGTTACCAGCGAAGCCACTTCTGTGTCACACGCACTGCTTTTAGACTGGTCCACAAGCTGGTTGTTCGAGAGGCACACTTTGTCACCGTTGTCCCTTGGCAAATCCTGTCCAGAGGACAATGAAGGTTGGATGGAGACAAACGAGTCGTTCGACACCAGACGAAAAAGCTTCCGATCAGTTGCCAAATCTGTTTAAGTACATATTTAAAAATATTCATGTAGAATGTTCATGTATATTATACAACTTGCTTTAAAACTGTTTATATCAAAGTAAAAAAACTGAAAAATCCAATTGCAAGTCTAAATTCATCACATTACCATTGAAAAATATTTTATAACAACATCTGGGAAAACCTGACAGGCTTTTTTTTTAATAAAAAAAGACACCATCAATACCAGCTTAACCCTAGCAACTAATGAGACATGGCAATTCTGACAAGTCCCCAACCTCCTTTACTGCTTACGTAGTCTCAGACTTAATATTTTTACATATCCCCACGTTTCTTAATTATGAAAGAGTACCCTGCCTTTTGTTTTGGTTCCTACATGCAGTAAACAAACTTTAAAGTTCTTAATGAAAACATAGTAAACCCCATTAACTCTGATGTCACCAAAAACCCCAAAAAATTAGAGGTGGTTTCTGCCGTTAAAGCAGATCATGAGGATTTACTGTTAGGTCTCGGTTAAAGCAATAATTCCTGTTACTCATCACAAGCAGCCTGCCATCAAAGTGTCCATCTGCAGACAGTACTGAAAGCCAGGTTACTTTCCCTTTTGCTACTGTCACTAAAACCAGAAGATCTGAAGCCTAGGTAGGTTTCTACAGCTGCTAAACCTCTGCAGAGTGTATTTGAACACATGAAACTTAGGAGACTTCACAGTTACAACACTCAGTTGAAAGGAGCAGAACCCTGCTGCCTATTACAACAGCAATTGTAACAACAGTGACCTGTGATGCTCCATTTCAAACACACTTTCTGCACTGAATCACATAGTGACGACTGGATCTTCCATTTAATGGTTCTAATCACCCATTAGTGATTAGACTGGCAAAAAAGGAAAGATGGTATTCTAAGAGTTAACTTCCTCCAATTGAAAATCAGCAAACAATTACTTCCCTTTGGTTTTATGTTCTGTTTTAGACTGAGCAGGTCTTTTTCTGGAAATGAAGCTAAATGAAAAGCTGTCTTGTTTTGTTTCAGGACACAAGCTAACAGCTTCCTTACACATTTTTAAAAAACCCAAAATTTTAAAATTCACCAAGCTCTTATATCTTGCATCTTGGAAGTGGTCTACAGCTCTAAGAACATAGAGCTCCATATGAGGCTATTTACTTTACAGAAAAGCCTGCCACATTTACATTTGTCTGTACTCAAAATGAAAGCAAATAAGTCTACAATGAAGTTCATTAACCCCAGGCCACCTGTAGTCTAAGAGATACTGTCTAAAGAAATGTAAGTTAGCTATCTTTCAGCAGTTAAGGTGACAGTAAATATTTACTACCTGCTGGATGTCAGAATAAGGAACACACAGTCAAAGAATAAAGTTATAAGCATTCAAATTACGCTTCTCAGAAGTTTGAGTAATTAAGAAATGAAATGGGGAACTTCAAGACAGACTCTAAGAAAGGGTATCCACAAACTGCATGAATTTATTTAGCATATTAAGCAAAGGGTCTTTGGTAACAAAATACCACGTTTAAATATGGAGAAGAAGAAATTTTACCTTGTTCTTCACTCCCTTCTTTACATAGGCTAGAACTCTGGCCAAGACTCAAACTGATATCATCAGAGGTCTTGGCAGTGTCAGTATCACCTGCAAATTTTAAGAAATAAGAGTACTAGTGCACACAGTATTAACACATACGTCTCATGAAAGACTGTTGCTCGTATTTCTTCATTTATAGGTAAGTAACAATAATTACGTAACTATAATAACACAAGATTCCTTTCAGATAAAAGAAATACAGTAGACAATACTTGTATCTTCCACAGAACTCAATGGTAATAAATATTTTTTCCCCTTGAAGGTGTATCTATTTCTTTTTGAATGGTTGTCCATTAAAAAAAAAAAAAAGAAAAAAAAAGGGGGGGGAAATTAACACAATACTTGCAGTGGTAAGAAAAGCAAGTAGAAAACAAAAAAATCAAGGTGTCAAATTCACTTTTTTTTGGTTTTTTGCCTTATTATTGGCTGGATAAATTAACAAGAAAATACTCATAATATGCAAAATTGTTATTTTTTTCATCTTAGAGGAGTTCACAGGGGCTGGAAAATACTTCAGCTAGGTGTCAAGCAACAAGAAGTAATCACACCAAAAGGGTAATTGATTGCTCAGTATAGTAAACTCAAAATAGTAAAGTCTACCCCAACCAACCCTTTGGCTCTGCATTTTATAGGCAAAGGCAAAACCTGTCGTTATATGGGAAGTAGAATATGGGCCCAAGAACATTCCCTCCTCATGTTTTGGTCATATTATTTGTCAAAGAAGACTTTCCCCAACTAGTAAATGCTGTATTTCACTCAAAAATTAAAAAAAAAAAAAATCAGATGACTCAGGGAGACAGTATTTGGAAACAACACAATAAACAATAGTGACTTGAAGTACTTCTGCAAGGCAATTTAAGCAGCTAAAAATCTCACCTTTGATGGTTGCTGCTGTTCCCAGACGAGATAACCCAGATCCAACCTAGAAACAGGGAATTATGTAAAAAGCTGTGCACTTTCAAGAAATAGACAACTGTTACTTACTATTACTGCAACACATCCATTTGTCTATAAACCTAAGAGAGGTTTTTAAAGGCACAAAAGCATCCAGAAGCACAGTGCTGTAAAATTCTATGTTTCCACTGCAGAGAGATGAAAAGTCATGTCATGAAGCATCCCACTACAGCAGAGCACTAGATCATTCAAAAGCCAATGTTCACTTTACAATGCTGATTTTAAAAAGTTTCTAATCTAGGAATTCCCATTACTTAGTGTGGCAACAATGTACAAGTACAGTGCTACACTAATAACTGCTATTGTAAACCTGAACATTTAATGCAGTGATACTGGTTGCCTAAAATGCCTAAAAACACAGCCTCAGTATAAAACTTTTCTGTTTAACACAGTAAACACCAAGCTAAATCCAAAAAATGTCTCCCATGTGAAAAGATACGTGTTTTTCCAGTTAATTTCACATTCAATGGCAAACCAGCAGGCATGGTACCTGCTCATACTAAAAAATTTAACCATTTCGGTCTGCCTAAATCTACCCTTTTAGATATATCCCATAATCCATTGGAGATTACTTTGCAGAGATGCTAAAAAGAATTTGGTCTTTCTTTCAATAACACTTTCAATACAACCTGTCAACTATAAACAGCATTACAACAATGCATGTGTGGGATAATTAAATCACTCAGAAATACAATAGAGGCAGAGCACTCAAAGGCAAAATCTGAACCTATAATATATAAAAATAATGGCCATTTGACTAATAGATATATACTTACTGAGATGCTGTTTTCCAAAAATTCCTACTTAAAATTACTCTGGGGAAAATAGCATAATTCTACTAATTATTTTCTGTAAGCATAGCAATTTCAAGTAACCTGAAGATGCATGCAGACCCTATTCATCCATAGCACAGAACAACAATGGCTTTATGTGTAATGTGAAAAAGCAGCTAAGAGCTTGTTTAATACATTTTCTTCATAACATTGCCACACACACTTTCAGTTACTCATTCTGTAACGTTTCAACATTTTTCAAGAATATGCTTTGCAGAATGCTGTCACTGAATACAAATGCAAATCACAGAAAAACTGAACAGAACTCAGAGGCTTAGTGTTCATGTTCCCTTTTGATGCTGCACATTCCATCACAGGGGACCAGTGAATACTAATTTTATTAGGACAAATACATTCCAAACGCTATACTTTCTTTCACAGTAGCTTGAACTTCTTCACATGCTTTAATTTTTAAACTGTTAGTCTTGGAACATATCTTTTCCAAAGACCAGTCAAAGAACTAGTCTGAGCATCATGTTTCTATCTTCCTACATGGACCATCGCTTCCTATTCCTTTGAACACCAGCAAATGCCTTCTCTCTTAAAGGAAGGAAAATCTCTCAGGAGTATCTATGCTGCATAACTGAGCATGATTCAGATAAAATACCAACATTAGCATACCACCGTACTTCCTTATCTACTGCTTGCTCCAAGAGCTAATTAAAAGAACATGATATTGCAATACCATGCCAAGGACTTCCGTATCACTTAAAGACAGGTTCTGTGTCTTTACCATGATGCTGCATTGCTCATTATCAACATAACTGTACAGCCTGGCCAGTTCCTCTACTTGTCCTCCTGACGGGTTGATAAAAACTAGCCACAACTAGCTGAATGTCACAGGGCAAACAGAAGGAACAGCACATCCAACACTATGGAATTTGAACACATAAACCGAGTAGACATAATATAGAAACAGAGCAACTTCCCCAGTGAAATTCAAGGCAACTAGAGCATAATGAAGTTACATTAAAATGTAATAAAGCCATGTTCTTCAGCACTTCCATCTGGCAGGAGTTCCTATTTATTGCTTTCTTCCCAACCCTGCTGAAGAATCAAAAAAGTGAAAATTTTGCAGAGGACATGTAAAAAGTAAAGTTGCAGTCCTCCCATTTCTAACAGTTTATCTTTCTTTATTAAATGAAATTTTAAATTTAAAAGAAATTTTATTTACTTTAGTAAACTAACTTTTTTGACCACAAAATCTGAACTACCAGGAATATTATTAACCTGCAGAAAGCCATTTACAATCCAAAGAGATAATCAGCACTGGATACATTCTATGATAACAGAAGCTTCCTCAAATACAGCATTTGAATTTACAATTAAGCTTCAAATGGCAGAACAAACAAAAATAAGGGAGGAAGAGCAAGTTAGAATATAGGGATTAAGATACAGCTTGAGCTATCTGATGGCTCACAGATATGCAAAGGGACAAGGGAATCCCACCACAGTGGGTTCTTAGTACTTAGCTCACCATACTCTGAGCCATTTTGATTTCTTAATTCAGAAGAAACCTAACTGAGAAAAAGGGAATACTTTCTGATGGGACAGTAGGTTCTTCCCTTTCAAAATCCAGCCATTTCTAATTTAAGTACAACATGGGATGAGAGTTATGCTGCTGGGAAAATGCAATGCCTTCCTAATAAAGCAGTTACATACAGAAATTTGTTTAACACAAATTACCAAAAAACCCATAAATTAATAGAAGAGGTTATCTACAGACTGCGAAGCCAGCAACACTCAAGCAACAACTGCAGTAGCTTTGACTCTTACCTGGTTGTTTGGATCTATCCCAGCATAAGAATTGCGTGAACTACAGCCAACAGGGGGAGTTGCTTCTCGTATGAACTCTGACATCTCAATCCCTCCACCAGGGTCACTGAGAGAAATATTGGAAGAAAAAAAAACCAACATACATTATCCCACCACCTAAACAAAAGTTTGTACATGTTGAGTGTATATTCAAAACCAATTTTCCCTTGTCAGAAATCAGGGGCTCAAATATATCCCAGTATCTGGGATGAACATTGGCTGTTGGACACAGGAGGCTCAGTCGGAGCTGGAGCACTCTATCCACTGTCACAGAAACTGCTGCCACAAGTCCGCTGTCACCAGCCAACACAAACTGAGAAGTCTTAGGCACTGTAAGGCATTCCAAAATGCTGACATATTAAATCCTCCCTGTCTATATGTGCACACGTGTGACTTTTGGATCAGCTGTTCAACTACAACACCCAGAAATTCCCCAACAGAAAAATACACTACATAGAACTCAGAGCACAGAAAGGACTCTTGGTCTTTTCCTTAGACTGAATCTGGGAGCCAAAGAAGGATGGCTAATGAAGAAAGCCACATTGAACAGCAGAGACATACAGGCCCATGGTATCTCTCCTGGAGACGCAAACCACATTTCTCTACTCGAAACTAACTTCCCTTCAGATACTTTACAGTCCCCACCAAAAAATATTTGGAGGTACAACATAAGTATCATTGCATCCTAGTGATTTCACCCTTCCAGGATTAATAACCATTGGTTTGAAAGTATTTTTTAGAGGAACACCATCAAGTTGCAATTCAAAGGAATTCAGCTTGGCAAAGACAGATATTTTATGAAACAAAAGCAACTTGGATTCATCCATTAGGACAATGGGGGTCTGAAGTAAGTAGAGGACTAGAACACAAGTGCTAACCTAGCACTGATTGTTAATTGCAAAGAGGAAGCAGTTGAAGCACTCTTCTTCCTGTCCCATTATAGTTCTCTTCAATCTTCATCCAGGAGACTCCTAAACAGAAGTAACTGCAGAGTAATTACACAGTGATCCTCTGCTTCTTCTCAACAGCTTCCCAACAATCAAATACCAGCATTTTGCTGAACAAAGTACACATGCACAACACTCCTTCAGCCAGACCAAACACACTGAAGATGAAGGCCCTCTGAAGAAGAAGACAGAAACAAACCAAAGCACTGCAGGACTTACTTAGCAGACAACTTGTCTTAAAGGAAAGTCTTACACAATAAGAACAACACTTGATAGGGAGGCCCAGGAATTGAAATCAATCATGATTGGTCTCTTCCACCTCAGCATATTCTGTGATTCTAATAATTTTTAAAATATATGGACATCAATTGAGGATATTGTAAACAAACTGTCTACACACTAAAGGAACCTGACACGTGATTCATCCTGCAGCATGACATGTCAAGCTGTTGTCGCCTTGGAGAGGTGTAAAGGCACAACCTCAGGAATCGCTCTGGATAATGTAAGAAGCACACGGTTCTTCCTGCATCAGAGGTGACCAAAAAAAAGGACAGTTGGAAGTTAGGAATATATTCCTTCAGTAAAAATAATTTCACTTAAAAGGCAACCAGCCATTAGTTAGGAGAAAAACTAGGGTCTCCCTCCAGCAAATTTTAAAAAGAACCATTTTTCACAGCTGAGCAAAGAGACAGGCATACTCTTGGAGACGGCTGTTTACAGAGCCCTCTCTGACCTAGTATTAGCAGTTATGCTAAGGTGGGTAAAGAAAATAAACTTTAAAAGATAGAGCAACAGCTTCAGCCAAAGTATTCCTTCTGTAAGCATTTTAAGACTGCATAAGGACATAAAATGAATTTCAAGACTAAAGTGAAAAATTCTTACAGTGTTTAAGTTCAACATACATTACAATGACAACTGAAGATATAACAAAGAATGCCCTTTACAGAAAGATGAAATTCCTTTCCTATTTGAATAATTCATTCAGGAACACTGCATGTGATTAAAGTACATCCTATGAAGTAGACAAATGAGTAATTGCAACTGAGCTTTCATGCACAGAACCAGGTAGTTAGCCAAAGAAGGTGGCAATTTTGTCTAAAACTGAACCATCAGATATCAGCATAAGCAACAACAAAATTCATCACCGCCACTCTACTTACAGCTTCTATATTCTGTGATAGCACACACAAACCAACGGATGAACAAGAGCTAGTGGCAAACATCAACAAAGTCTGAGGGGAAGAAGCAGGAAATACAAATTTCTGGGACTGACCACTCTATGCCTAAGCACCTGGATTTTTTGGCAACATCCAGAGTTCTCTAGGAACAACTTGATGCTAACTGCGTGACCAGGCCTTCCTGACACAAAATTCTGCAATCTGTTTCTTACAGTTTGCTGTCTTCACTCCTTAAAGCATACGTTACACTTCTCAGTTTGCAAACTAAGTAACTGCAATGAAGTTACTACAAAAATCAAGAAAACAGAAAAAATTACATCCAGCAATGGAGATTGCTGTGAAAAGGGCACTCAAAGATGACATAAAGCCAACTAAAACTACTATTTCTAATTAGTAGTAACTCTGAACTAAAATTACCAGCTGCAGGTATATCTCATCAGTATGTCAGAAACTAACCAAAAGCACAAGGAATCCCTAAGTCTACAAGAATTCAAGTTGAAATTCTGACTTAGGGTGATTGACTACTGAAATCTGACATTCAGACCAGAACTTCAAGAGGTAATCTGGAATAAGTTACTTGGATTTCTGGACAAAGCAGAGGAAGAGCTTTATTATTTTCCTTTGAAAATCGTTGTCTGTCCTTAATGACCAATAAAAGAGTAGGGTAACCAGGCAGGAAGCTTCTCTCAAAATACCTAAGAACCACTGCATGTATTGCAAATACTAGATCACAACAGATTCAAGTATTAAGAGAAATTTTCTTTCAAGTTTGAGTCACTAATGACAGTCAAAATAAAAACTAACTCCAAACAAGAACAGGTCTGCCAGCCACAGACAACTGCGAGGACAATGAATAGCAAAGACAAGGCAACCATTTTAGAGATGACCTTTTTAAAGTTTTATTTTCTTTGCTCATATTTAACTAGACTGCAAATATTTCAAAGATGCAACATTCTCCAGCTACTAGCTTTGCTTGGTAGACGTTCACATGAAGCTTATGTAGCATCATTATTACAGTTCCCCCATGCTGAGGGGGATCAGGAACAGCGGTGCCACCAGATGAACACCTTATGATACTTTGAACCATAACAGCTACTGACAAGAAGCCATATTCCTATATCCAAAAGAAGAATTGACTTAAGCGTTTTACATTATTGATGTGGGTCCACTGATACTCAAAGATCACGCTTGCACTGCTTCTTCTATATTTTTATGAGACCAGGAGCCTGTATCCCCTATACTTTCTTTCATGAAACTTCTCACAAACATCACTGAAGTACAAAAACAGCAACACACATTCCTTTCTCTAAATTAAGACTTTCTTTCAAAAACATTAACTAGAAAAGCTCAGCTCTAGAAAGAGGATAGCAAAAAAACCCAAGGCATTCCTAAAGGAATGGCAAGTTGTTCCTTGCTTAAACATGCCAAAGTTTCATGGAAAGAAATGCCCATCCACAAACCAAGGTTAACTGAAGATAATAAATAAGCAGTTTGAGCAAGTCTACAAATGACAGCACATAATTTGTTAGATACCTAAAAGCACCATTTTGACGGTAAGCATCTTCAGAAAAAACAACAGTAGTTCTTAGAAGCTAAACAGAATCCTGAACACAAACACAGCTTAATCCTGCAGAAATATAAAGATTTGTATCTGAAGTGGTCTCCGTGAGTCCATATGTGGCAGGATAAAAACACCAGGATGGCTTTGCAAACTACACTGTACCCACATTTATTTGGTATCACATGCTGTAGCGTAAGCTATCGCAATTAATATTCTAATTATGCAAATATTTAAGATAGTACCTCTGCTCAGACCTCCCCTATATCCACCTTGTATTGGGGGAGCAGAGTTTAAAAAACAGAAAACCCTACACACACATTCTCTTCCCAGGCAGGTTTGGGTTTTTTATTAGTGCTCCAATTTAACTTACTAAGAAGGTTACAGCTCAATATTAAACACTCAGTCAACATCCCATCTACTGGTTTGAATGCTACCCCAGAGTTCTTGTAAGCTTCCAGGCAAAGATTAGTATACACTGTACATCCCACTTACCAAAAAGTAACTCCGTAATTTCTGCATTGACCTTGTTCCCAGTTCTAGTTAAGAGACCTGAAAGTGGGAACAAGGATCATATAAAAGTTAATGAAACTTTAGTTGGCAAGCAGGACACACAGCATCAAACTAACCTCTACTTCTGAGCTCACAATGCTTATAATGGAGTATCTCGTCCCATGTCAACTGCTCCCTAGACAAAACAGAACTGAAACATCCAGAGGTAATTCACAACACTAGGAGAAATTCCCTTACCAACTTTGGGGCCTGTTTTGGAAGCAGAATCTACATGGCAAAAACACCAAACAAAAAGAAAAACCCCACCAAAAACGTTTCGCTCAGACAAAACACCTAAAGGTCACACCTAAAACATGCATTACCAAGGTTGCATGAGAAAGAACAGACCACTAGTTTACTTCCATGAATTTTATTAAGCAGAGTAAGCATTAAAATACAATTAGGGGAGCAGTCTGCCAGAATACCTCAGTACAGTTTTAGTAAGGTATAGGGTGATCTAAACAGAGTCACCATTAAAATCAGCAGCTTCAGTTGCCAAACACATCATGGAAAAAGGGTCAGGTTTATAAAAGATTGATATAAGAAGTTACTGTGTATCAGTTTTAGAGCAACCTAAGACACCGTTTTTGCCCACAATATCTGAGCTGAGAGAAGACACACAAGAACCTAGAACCAGGAGAAGCTATCGTATATATACAGGGGAAAGACCTTCTACTTCTAGGCTTAGTATTTTAAGGAGCAGCAGTTTAACACTTCCTTTCTTTAAAAGCATCACAATAAACACACTCAAGAGGTTTCTTTCAACTACATTTCCTTAGAAAGACACACAGCCTTTTAAGAGTCAAGGCAGCATACAAATCACCTCACTTGAAAACTACTCATGACTACTAGTACCGGAAACTCAGAGACAAGAGAACGGTGATCTCTAGAAACCAACAATTCAAGATTGATTTATTTCACAGAGTTTAATTTTTAAGATGGCCTCAATTATCTAAGGCAGACAGAGACTTTGATACTAGAACTACTAATACATCCACAGTCTGATCAAACTGGTTAAGCTGGCCTTGCTGATGAGTCATCTTTTGCTCTTCTTTCTCCAAACAGTCTGGTCAGAAGAGGAAAACCTCTGGGTATTTTTTACATTGGCTACAAAGGAGATCTCTGGAAAGGAATCACCTCCTATTGACAGTGCTGCAGAATCATTATCTTCATTACTGAGCAGAGCAATTCCAAAATCACCAAATCCACAAGACAGCATTCCCCTTAAAAAGACTATGACTGAAGTCAAGCATTGTATCTGACACCTGTTTCTGCAACACTAAAATTGAAAGCAAATCAGACACACCTCCTGGTGATAAAAGAATTAGCACGTAGTATGTGGTCTTTGACAGCCAAATTTTTAACACTACATCTACAACTGAAATAAGATTACTTGTACTAATTATGTTCATTAAGCACTTTGTGACCTAATCGGCTCACATTTTCCGTGCTATTGTTTCCAGCATGTTCAATATCGTTCTTGAACTCCTTCTGGGGAGGAACTAGGAAATTATTGTGAATCCGTCATTTCAAACCTAATACATAAATAAGTTTGCTTTTAAAGGCCAGACTTAAATCCATCTTTCAGAACTATAGAGGTCCGTATCTATATTCTTCAGTGTTTCACCTCAATCACCATTCCAGTTACAGGGCTGATGAAGACAGGACCGTGAGTCATTTGGAGCAGTACACAAACGTCAGCAGACAACTTACCTGGGCCCATTGCTGTCTTTCCTCTTGGCTGAGACACTGCTTTGTTCTGTTTTTGCACCTCTGTCCATATGCTCACTGGCATTCCTCTCCACAATTTCTCCCTCATCCAGTGCCCTGTGCAAACGGTAATTCACCATCTTCAAAACGATAAAGAGAGCTGCTATCACTGGACAGTAGACAGCTACTATCATCATGGAAGAAGGAAGAGCCTTTTAAAAAAAGAGTAAGAAAAAGTTAATGAACACAGGGTTGAATGGCAATAAGAACACTATCTAGATTTTAACAATTTGTTTCATGGAGAAAATACGGTGAATCTGAAAGTTACACCACCTACAGCTAGTCTTTGTGTAAAAAAACGTTAAAAGTCCAGCACGGAAAACAGAAAAAAAGAAACAGCTGGACTACTGAAGATACTAAATCCCTAAAGCCTAGTGCTAAATAAACTCTCTTGACTGATGCTTAAGAGTGAAGTTCAACTCTCATTTTCTTCTTCCATGCTTTTGCAATGCAAGACCTAGACTAGGAAACTTAGAGGTAGTATGTGTGAAATCCAATATTTTTGGTTAACTGTTATGAGTAAAAAAATACGGGAAGACTTGAAGCACATGACAAACCAACCAAGCATGGGGTGAGATCTTATTTCCTGACTAATACCAGCACCAAGTCCATTTCAGAAAAACTATGCAAGTTTGACAGTATGATTGGATAAAGAAAACCTGGTTAGATACCAAACATTGGTGTTTTGACTTTGTCAGCTTCCAACAGCTACTGCTGCATGACAAGACACTGATCAGCCACAAAAGCCAAACTGTTTCCTACCTGCCTCCATAAAGAGGTTGCTTACATGCGTGACACACTGCACAGCACAACACAACCTGCACGACCACAGGCAGCAAATATTCGTGCTAGATCATTGTATGCCCGTGGAAAGGTAGCCAATGCATGCTCTGAAGAACATTTTTCTGTCTGAAAGGCAGCCAGAAACTACATAAAAAAACCCCCTCAGTCCAGAATTCAACATTTCCAATTCCACTCAAGAGTTGCCATGCAACTCTTGCAGAGGTAAATAAGGCTTTTATAGATCAATCACTTCAGCAATAGATATTGATGAAGTCCAGCCTGACAGCTATTTAGAAGTGTTCTAAGTAAATGGTTAAACCTCAGATTTCACTTCAGTGCTTTCAATCTTCTAAAACATGCTTTATTTGTGTTTTTAAATTTTGCCCTTTCCCTAGGCAGTGACTAAATAAAATGAGATATTAAGTCTCAGTATTCATCCAAAAAGAGACAATTTCCTTTACAAAAGCAACCAAAGTTTAGGTTCTGAAGTATTTCACTGCACTGCTGTTCTTCACCCTGCTCACAGTGTAGTTTGAGCTATAACTCCAAAATATTAAAATACACACAGACATTGGACAATTGGAATTAAACATCTGATATCCACTTTGAACATTAATGTAGTAAATGAATAGAACAAATGAACTCTTTTTAGACCACAAGGCTGAAGGACAATTCCAAGCACATTTTCATACCTCACTAGAGAGACCATGGGAAGAGAAGAGTCATAATTGATAAAGAAGTCCCGGGAACATCTTGCAGAGTCAAAACAATGATCAGAGTTGAAGACAGCCATGACTCTCTAACCAGCGCAGAGAAACATTTTGAGTCATTTAAAATTGACTGGCTGACAACACACTGAAACATTATGCAATGTAACAAATCTCCTACCTAAAATTATTCCCGTGAATTTTAGAAGGATTTTAAGTAGCATAACCTAACCACTGTAGTCAGCCAAGCAATTTTAAAGGACTCAACCTGGTCATACATGCTGAATAGAGGCCTCCTTTCCTTTTTCTGTACTCATTTTCCCCTTTTGACTCTTCAAGACATCCCTGGAACTTTGATCATCATGATGACTCTTTGTAACCTACCTAGCAAGGTATTCCTCCAAAACAACTCAAGTCTGACAACCATCATCACCACCTACCTTTTACTTCAAAACAAGTTAAGTCATCATTGAATACAACATTTGAAGTAGGCCAGGCAAACTAAGCTGAAGTCTACTAAGTTTCATGCCAAGTTGGACAAGGACTGGATGAACAGAGATTCGCTCACCAAGCACCAGCTAAGGAGGAGAAAGAGGAAACCAAGCTACTTAAAACCAGCATCAATAAGCAAAACAGGATCCACAATGATATGGCATCCCTACAAGCCCTGAAGCCATGCTAGAATGGTTTCCTCAAGAAATGAGGTGCTTCTACTCCCAAAACACTTGAGTTGGTTCCCTGCAGGCAAGCGCCAGCCTGTTAACTTTGGAAAAATGCACGAGCTTCCTGCTACCCCATCACACACAGCTTCAACTTTCCTCTCCTTTACAGTACCCAGTGTTCAGAAGCCACTACCAGAAGAGTCAGACTAATGCTAGATAACAAAAGCTGGAGTCACTCCATAAAATACACGCCTATATTTTTCTGTCTAGAGAGCTCATCAATTTCTCCCCTCTGTCAGCAGTGAGGTCACAGTTTATCTTGCGAAATCGACACATCTGATTTTTCAAAGGAAAGCTTTTAGAATAAGCATGAGGAAAAAAAGCAAAACACCTCATGTAACTTGCGGCAAACGTAACAAAGAATTCCAACTTTTTCCTCACATCCTTTTCCACAGGATGGCAGAAGAAAAAAGAAAAAAAGGCAAAAAAAGCTAAGGTAACTGACTACCTTTCCTTCTTCACATATGCAGTATCTGCTCATCTCAGAATAGGGCATATATTCTGGGAATAGGAGGCATTTTAGCCATCTTAGTCTGCCATATGGACAAACCTGACATCAAGTACCATGCTGCGGTGCAGCACTGCCACCCATGGTACCACCCATTCGCCTGCAGTACAGCCTCAAGAGGAAACTCACTGCAGCCTAAGCTAAACCACTTACAACTTCTGTTTTTCTTAAGACTTCTCTTCTGACTTTCTAAGTCAAACTTTGAAAGTGCTCAACATAAATATGGGATCTTCTCCCCACACAACAAAGCAAGTCAAAGTGAGACAATCATTCTCAATCGTGCTCAGCATTTTACCACGTACGAGGAGACACATGCCGCTCACCATGCAATACCACCCTCAAGACCAGAATACAAATCTAAATCACACAGATTTCCCACTAGACTACATCTTAATAATATTAAAATAATTTCAAACACCAAAGAATTTTAATTGAGCCCAGCACGCTAAAACCCTCAGGCAAGAGCTTGTTAGTAGACACCAGTTGGCTGCAAGGCCACAGCTGCAAGAGCATTTCAGAGAACAGCCCTTTTACTGCACACTTCTGGTCACTTGCACTAGCACCAAAAGAAAACATACTCCACAGCAGTCACCACAAATGAAGCTCTTGTACAATATAAAGAGCTACACAGAACCATATAAAAACCATCTGCTTTTAATTATGTTCTGTTGAAAACTTCAGTTATCTAATGACTCAACAAACCCAACTATTAGATAAACTACTACCCAAAATTATTTTCCTGAGTCTTTAAGGGAAGCTAAGTAATACTCTCAAATGGGGGGGGAGAGAGGAAAGGACACCGATTTTCTACCACCTTTCCCATGGGTTACTTTCCCAATTTAAGTCTTTCAACTTATCAAATGCAAGATATGCATATGAACAAAGGTAAGACACAGAAATGCATAATTAAGGAGGACTATCTCTTCTGAAACCTCCTGGCTGTTCAATTAGCTCACTTGCATCACCTTTTAAAAATAGTAGGTAGAAAAAGGTTTAAGCACTCCTAGATTCCAATGGTGAAAATAGAAAAGAAGGCTCCCACCATTAGTTACAGCACTGAAACTTTTCCAATCAAACTACAGAAGGTCACTGTGTCTCCAATGACTATTTCCAGCACTTATGTGCCAAGGACCAGAGCAAACTTCATTGATCACATGAAGACTGTACAACATCCTTAAGAAGAAACTAACACTTAAGAAAAAGCTAGCACTACCTAATCTGATTATCTAATTAGCTAGCTTTAGCTAGGTCTCTCAAATGTAACAAAAATTCCAGATTATTTTCAAACAAGAAGTGCGTTGCTATGACTGTTTTCAACAGCTAAATTTTCAAAATCAAACCAGATTGCAAATCCCTACATAAAGGTGTTATCAATTAAACATTAAGAAATAACTCATCTTGTAAAAAGACTTAAAAGTACAAGTATTTTGAACCCAGTATTTTCTAGAAACAGTTTTACAGAAAAAGAGGAAAGATCAGGAAAGAACAGATGTCGTTTTGTCATCAATTCTTGTTTATGGACAATCAGAGCCCTTAACAACTACCATTATGTGGAAGAAAGTTCAGTTACACATTACCGAGTTTTTGACCGAAACCTCAACGCATTCAACCGAAACGTGAGTGGCCAAGAAACTAGAAGTGTCTTGGAACAATATGGTGTACCAGGGATTGCTATCACAGACTGAATTCCAATTATTTAGAATCTTAGTTTAAGAAACAGGACATATTTCATAAACTTCACTGGAAAAAAAACTTCCACGTGAAGCTACATTTATATGACCTACTTCTATAACTATGTACACAAGTCAGGAAATTAAGTGAACTGTTGTCTAAACGAGCTCGACTTTGACAGACAAGTTCTGTGGGCACATACGAGCCCATCACCCCAAGCAAGGTACAGGCTTGGCTCCTCTTCAGTCACTGGCAAAATTCCACAAGTGCCAGAGCCAAGACTTCACCCCCTCATGCGCACGTGGTGGGGCTGAAACAGCATTCCGACTAGGGGAAGCGCTTTGGCAGCCTCCTCTCTTTCCCCTCCCCCCTGCAACACTGATGCATAACGCTGGCTTCTGCATTCAGGGTAATTTTTATTTTTTTTTAACTCTACCACTAGATTTTATGAAGTGATTGGACAGCTTCCCCTTATAGAAAGCGCATTTTCCTCTCCCGTTTTCAATTTCGCATTTGAGTAAAAGCTCTTGCAACAGAAAGGCACACAAACAGGATAGACTTAACTAGTCGAGAAAGAAGAATTTCTGTATGTGTACTGCCAAGCCACAAATCCAAGAACAGAGTCGAGCAGCTTCCCTAGAGCAGACATATTTTACTCTAGACCCCAGTTCCTTCATTATCTTCACATTTATTTTTGCCACGCTTCCAACAAGCACAGTATAAGTGTATAAATACACTAGAAAAAGTATCCAGATGGGCGAAATAAGTACATTTAGGTATACATCTGTCATCCTCACACACAGTACAGCACTCACTTGCACGTGCTTAGCTCAGAAGGAAGATGAGGGACCAAGGAAGAAAGGTTGATTATGGAATTCCAATGCTAATTTCTTCAGTAGGTTTGTACCACACATTAAATCCAACAACCCCGGCAGCAGGGGCATACACATGCAAAGGAACACACGGATTTATGGCATTACTTGCTGACCACAACTACCATCAGATTCCATTCTGAAAATACCAGATCAACAAAACAAATGCACAGAAAAAAGAGCAGCAACGTCGCACGCACTAAACCAAGTCTTAAAGCACTAAGTGCACCTAATTCCCATATCCTAATGTGTTCTATACATGTTGGAGGTTAAATAACATTTGGGAAGAAAAAATGATTAGCCTACTGTTAAATGCCTTCAGCCTTTTCTTGAGGGATATTTTTGTCTTTGTTGCTACAAAACAACTTTGAAGTAACTACAGTTATTGCTGATCCAATGCATGAAAACAATGCCGTGATCTCGCAATTCTTTACGTGGGGAAGTTCTGTAAGTAATATAAAACCTGTCAGCAGCCGTTGTGTATACCTTGATTTTTTAAACACATAGGGTTGTCTGCCAGCAACAAGTCACTTGAAGCTAGCTTAGAAACTCCCTCCTACACACCAGTGAGCCACGCTCAGAATTCAGATTACAATTACTTAAGACTTTTAAAGCAAGTTCTGCTTATTTATGTATGTCCTACAGCAATGCAACATTTACTGCTTTTTAATCTAAAAGAGAGCTTAAGAGAGGCTAAAAAGCTAAGATGACCAACACAGTTCTGCCTGTTTAGTTTATGTCTAGACAACACTTCAACTGTAGAGGGTGGAAAGAGGGAAAACAGCCAAATATGATTCAATCTCCTTTAACTTGTGACTAATCTCCCTACTTATTCTCAGGGAAGTTGGCACTTGTTGCATCTTTAACCTGTCCAGAGCTCCGAAGCAAGAGAATTTCTCTGACCTCAACAAAACCGAAAGCAGCCTGCTGCCGTCTGTCTTTCCCCTTTGCACAGGAAAAAGTGTTTAAGCAACACTGAGGTTCACCCCATTGTGTGAGTAACTGAAGCTTACCTCCTGCTTTAAGAGCAGCAGGAGACTCAACTGCTGGCCCAGATTTATCAGCTGTCAAAGGACCTGCGTGCAGTACAGATCAGACCCCTCTCAGAAGTCTCCTGTGCACGCAGGATAGAGCGGTGTGGTCCTACAGGTGTGGTCAGCCAAGTACACTGGGCAGTACTAATTAAAGAGACTCTTCCGTCAAAACAGAAAAGCAGCTCTTCTATTAAAAAATTGGAAAGCTATATTTGAAACCAAAAGGTGTCTCCTCTTCCCATATTCTGCAGAACTTTCAATAGATACAGATTCGGAGTTCTCATACAAAGTATCTGCTTAGTTAAAAGTTTTATCTAGCCGTTCTCACGTAACTTCAGTTTTAAAAGCAAATTATCTCAGCCTTTAGCTTCCCTGCCAGCAGCCCAGAAGTTTTCAAACAGAAACCATTAGAGCTGCCTCTTCCAAGACACTGTAATATGAATTTAAAACCATAGAGCTGTAACCTCCTTTTCCACATTAGCTATGTCTTAGTACGAAGCGTCTCATAGTGCAATCTTACAAAGTGCTTTTAAACAAAACAAATGCCTGACCTCAGAGATCTCAGTTTCTGCAACTACACTTGCATATGATTTTATCTCCAACATTTCATTCACTAACTAAATTTTCACAAGGCAGCTTCTACTTTAGGTTGCCACAGCACCTAGCAATCTTGCAAATGATGTTCTGCCTCATATGGACAAACCTGGTCGAAACACATTGTTACGATCACACTTTTCTACTGAAAAACCCGAAGTAAACTATTAGCATCTCATGAGTTAAACACAGCTTACACAGGGAAAAAAAACTACTGGCCAACAGGAAACCGCCCCCTTTTCTTGTAACTGAGCACACGTATCTTCTACGTGTTCCCAAGTCCAAATGTCAAGAAAGTTTCTAGGTTTAAAGGTTAGTATTTTAACAGCTTTGATTGAAGCGTCAGTTACAAAGATATATAGGACAGGAATCCTCACAAACCAAGTACACTGAAATCTGGACACCAACAAAAAAGCCAGACTAACTTCTCGTCGATAACTCACGATCCAGATACATTGCCAGCCAGCACACCGCACTACACCCAAATAAAACTTGCAGATTGTGGAAGCACATCCCTCCACCAGACTCCAAAGTCAGAAACCGATACTGTTGCCATCCACAAACACCGCCTGAACCTGACAGCTCCCGCAGAAACTGCTTTTTACTGACCTACCGAGAGACCAGCGGCGGAAGCCGCCAGCAGTATTTCCAATTTTGACGGAAAGCAAACAGAAAAACGAAGGCGAAGCGCTAGCGCCTACAGCCCCGCCGCGCCCCGACAGCGCCCACCCACAGACCCGCTCCCGGTGACGGGTCGGGGCTC
>VWZN01018335.1:423534-437686 GCA_013396955.1 Regulus satrapa
CCCCCCCCCCCCCCCCCCACCATTCCCTATAATTGCAACCAAGTCAGAAAATGTTTTATATTAATTGGGAACATTGTTATAAAGAGTGGTGATGTGTTTTATTCTCTCATATGAGAACTGAGGCAAACTTATTTCCAAAGGTGAGAGAAAGCAGAAAGTCATTCTACAATAATATTTGCTCGCCTAGTTTCACTGTAAGGTAGCTGATTTTCTTATAAAGCCTGTCAGAGAGTTGTTCTAGTTTATTATTAATTTATTATTAGTGGAGTGGTTTTTAGCAACTACAAGACTCTACTTAACGTGTTGTCACAACATCAGCAGCTGACAGCAGTCTATCTGCTATTTGCACAGGTTTTAGGCTAACTTCTAAGCATGAACCAGATCCTCTCACAGACCCCACTTCATTTCTAGAAGTCACACCAGATCCAGCCTTGCACATTAAGGGATTGCTAAGAAATTACTTCACAAAATCTACCACTACACATCACCGTGACTCCCAACTAGAACACAACCTTTACAAAAACACCAACTATATGCCTATTCCTTAGTGTTTTAGTACAGACCAGAAAGGGATTTACCAGCAGGAAGATTCCATAGTAGGAAACGTCCTCTCCATGCTATGCTGGCAGGCTCACCACAGACATCACATACAGCAATGCCAGCTGTACAGCAGGTTACTCTCCACACCTACTTTTACTGCAGGGAGCCACACCATCAGTCACACTCTCAGATCCACCTGTGCTTTCAGGATGTACCCTTCCCAGCACCTTGTAGGAAAGGCCAAACGATTCCCTCTCAGTGTGGGAGAATATCATTCTTACCCTCACAACAGAAGAAAGGAGAAAAAAGCTTTTGCTTTGCTTTGTTTTGTTTTGGTTTTTTTTTCAACCATCACTGCTGTTAATGCAGCTCTTCATATTACCTCACAGTGCTACTTGAGAAGGAGATAAATCACTGGGTGGAGGATGCTAATTACTCATCTGCAAACAGCTGAACTGTGGAGTCCACAGTCCCACTAATCCTGCCCTTGCAGTTTATCTCAGCTGCCGGCTGCATCTTTTGAGTATGTAAGCTCTATTCGTGCACTGTGGTTTTCTCAAGACAAAATAAGAAGACCAAAGCCAGAGTCTTTTTGAATAAGAGCACTTACATAAGTTTCTTATTATCAGGGAGTGCTGAAAGGGAAAAACTGTTTAAAATAGATCCACACAGACAAAGAAATCCCGTGACAGCTAATAAAAACAAATTCTTACCAATGTGTTGATAGCAGCTTTCTCTAAGCTGCCACTTGAACAATAGTATATTTAATCCTGTTCCTTTTGTTTCATATTGGAATTTGTATTTATTCATCTTTCTGCTCTGCACTTTAAACAGCTATGTAGGCCACAATCTCCCTATCCTAACTTCTTGCAGCTGCTTCAGCATAGTTGAAAAATCCATCAGAATGGTTTAATAGTCCCATTGCTGGAGAAAGAGTGGAGTTTTAACATGGATTTTCCTTCAGAAAATAGCTGTTCCAGTGCTTCTTAAAAGATTGCAAGGGCATCATGCACTTTTACGTTAAAGAACCTAATTGTGTGAACATGTCCACACAGAAATCACAAGAAGCATCATCAGTGTCCCAGTGACCATAAGGTCTCTCCGAAAAAGAGGAATTTGCTAGCATTGCTGGTACATGAATTCCCTAAAAATGCCATGGAGATGTAACATAATAAACAAGGCTAAAAATAGAATATTCAAACACTCAGCTGACAGTATTTTAGCAGCATTTATACCACATTCTTTCAAGTACAGCACTGTGGTGCCTCTCTGTAAGAAATTTTTACCAAACAATGATTTGTGATGTCACTGGGATAAATTGCAATTTACGGTCTTTGTTTTCAGTTAAAACTCTCTGTCTGAAGTACAAAGCTCCCACAGTATAATGAGGCCCCAAGAGAATCTTCTCAATTTTGAAGGATTTCCTCTCTCTTATGGGTCTTCTTAGCCATTTTTTCTAAGAAAGTTCAGCCTTTTGAATTGGTCAGTCCCTGGCTAGGAAACAGTTCTGCTTTAATGTACATTGCCAGAGGCAGATTTACAACTTATATTAAATGCCTATCAATTTCATGATACTGAAAAGAGGCAAAAATTAGAAACTCTGAGGACAAAATGCAAGCAGAGTTTGGACAGTAGTGTTAAGACACCTGGCTTATCAAAGGGAACTGTGGAAACCTGTGGAATAACTAGTGGCACTGTGAGGTGAGAGTGTTGAAGTGAATATAAGTCACAATGTTATGCAATTGCATTTCTTACAAGGATTTGCTTGGGAGAATTAGTTGAGAGGTCCTGCAAGTCTAAGCAGTTTCCCTAGAACATTCTTGGATTTTAAGTTCATTCTGAATAATTGGAAAAGTAACTTCATATTTCTGTCTGATTTCAACTCCTTTGCTAACTGTGTATGTAAGACTCCTCACTGAATACAGCCTTGTCTGAAGTGGAACATGGCAGTGACTGTGTGCTTTAGTAGGAGGTGTGAAGAATAATTTTGACATTCAAGACTATTGGAAACAGTATGTAATTCATTGCCGTGAGATGGAATGTGGCCATAGTTAACAACCTGAATTTGAGAAAAGAACTGCAGAATCTCAGTTTTAAATCCCTTTTGGAAGGTAGCATCTCTAGTCATACAGTGCTTCAGTGCCAATATAGGTCGGTCACAGAAGAAGCAGAGCTATTTTTTAAATAGCCAAGGTTTAAATTCCCAGAGATGTTGCATGATTTATATTGGCAAGAAATCTCAGCTGCCTCACAAGATCTGCCCATTCCTGTACTTTTCTTTCTGTTCTCTGGAGGTCTCCCAGATAAACACTGAGCAGGTCAGACCTGCTTAATGTAGAAGAACTGATGAAATCATGTCCTGAGGTGTTGTGAATACTCTTTTTTGTATTTGCTTGAATTGGCAGTGCCTAGAGGTATAGTTGACAGATTTCAGAATGTGAAAATTATTAATCGATGGGTGTGCCCTGAAACACTGCCACTTTATTGGCAGATCTAAAATAATTTGTGTTCCAGCAGCCCTTCAAAGAGCTATTTAGAAAGAAAACCCATGTGAGCTACCCAGTGAGTAACATTTGCTGTCCTAGACAATTGTTTCTTCTTCTCTAGGCCATGTTTTTTCTAAGCACAAGCTGAAGAAAGCCATCATCCTATAGTTGCATTGCTTCATGAACTAAATGAAATGGAGCATAAGTACAGCAGAATGATGGAAGCCTGAAGGAGGTGTGATGAAAGCTCTCTTAGAGAGGACATATGGCCTCTAAGGAAGGGTCTTTGGCAGCCAGCTGGAGGTGGCACAAGTATTCATCAGGGAAACAGCAGCAACAAAGGTCTTCTCCTTCTTGTGCTGGCTAAATAGATTCGTTGCAGCCATTCAATGGGCAACTGGTTTTGGCCTACCTCCAGAAACAGCCTTCCATGTTAAACTGATGTGGGAGGAAGCTCTTAGTGTAAAATAAACCCATAGCTACAGGGAAACACCTGCACACACGTTTGCCTTGTTTCTCCTTGCAGCCTCTGCCTTCAGCCCGCTCTCTGCTGTAACCCAGTAAGGCAATCCCTGTGAACAAAGAGCACACGTACGGGGGTATGTATGGACCCGTGTGTTCACGCACATGTACAGACACACCACAGGTTCTGAGACAGCATAACTTTTCAGGCAAATCTTCTTTCAGCTGCATGACATGATAGTCTTCAGTCTCTTCTCACATCAGGTTGGGTTTCACTTTTCACAATATTTATCCATGTGTCTGTGAGGTCTGACATCAGAATTCTTTACCACACAAGTAAAGCCTGATAATACTCATCATGAGCAGTCACGAAAATACCAGATTGATTAGAGAACTATGTGCAGCCAAGAAAAGTGGACTTAGAAACAGATGAACTCTTTGCAACTCCAAGTAATGCGTTAAGTGGCACTGATACTAATGCCTGTTGGATAGATGTTTTAAAACTGGATGAAAGCAACCTGCAAAGAAGGTATCCATAACTGCTTTGTACAGATGTTAAAATTATTACAAATACAGTGATCTGCTCTGGGTCATGATGTCAATCAGGCAGATCCAATATGTTGATCTCTTAAGTCCTGATCCATTAAACAGAGTTAGGTTTTACATGAATGTAACATCTGCACAAACTGTTAGAACTTCTGCAGAGTCAGTGGTAGACAAGTGAGGGGTTTTTTTTTGGTTCAGAGACAAGGAAATGGGACAAAACTAAGGCTGTTCTTTCCCCTATACCTATTAATCCCATGAGAGTGTTCCCTAGCTCATATCAGGAGCAGATAATGACCAGCACAGAAGTGATGAAGTTCATGGGTCAGAAAATTGCAGGTGGATGAATTCCAGCTCTCAGCCAGTCTAAAGGATTTTCTACAACAAACATTGCTCATATGTCCACCCTTTCTATGGAAAAACCCACAAAGTGGGTTTCTCTGAGAAAGCGCATGCCTTTGAAGAGTTTCTTCCTGATCTTTTGTTCAGAAATGAGGAAATTTACCCATCATGGAACAGCCTGTAAATCCCTATGGCAGATCCTCAGGAATTCTCAGACATCCAGAGGTGCCTGTATTTGCCAACACTGCTGGCATGGGTGCCTTGTGCAGCTGCTGTGTTCTTCACTCCAGGACACTGTCCATATTAATAGCACTAGTCTTGGTGCATTCTTTATTGGTCTGCAGCATGGAAAGATATATTCAATCCTTAGGGAAATGTTTGATGGATTAAGCAATGAAAAATGATCAGGAAAAAAAAATATTAGAAAGCAAAGAAATTAGTTGGAGATGTGGGATGCGGGTGGTAGTTGTATATTTCTGACCACATCTGCCAGGGAAATATATAATCTTCCATTTTTCATAGGCCTTTCCAGAGCAGTGGTGACTGCAAAATCGTCTGGAAACACTTTTCTGGAGATAAACAATGGAAATGATCTAACATTAAAAATAACCCTAAAGGCCAAAAAAAAAAAAAATCAGAAAGCACTTTGAAACAAAGGAAGGGTGGAGTAAGGAACCCTTTTGGTGAGACTTAATACTCCATTTTGTGCTGCTTACAGAACCCAGAAATGCCAGTGAAGTTTGTGTCAGAAATCTGTTAGCCATATGCCTATAGTTGTTATGTACAGTGTTCTAAACATTATGGAAATTAGGGATCCTGTTACAAAATTTACAGCAGTTAAAATTAGTTTTGGAGCAATTTATCTTTTTTGCTGTTGTTTCAGCATGTGCTGTGACATGAAAAGAGGAAGATTGTTGCAAAAAATATTTTAACCACAAAAAGATATTTTTCAGTGGAGCAAGTGTTCCCAAGTTTTAATTCACTATTGAGTGTTACATAAATCATAGGAAAAACAGTTTCACTGTGGTAACAACAGAATTAAGTATAGGTAGCTAAAGTAATTTAACTTTTGAATTGCATTTTGATTTTTTTCACAGTTAGCTTGTAGCAATGCAACTAAATGCTTTCCTGTAAATCTTTAAATGACATATAATGGAAAACAAGCAAAACATTTTAGAATATTTTAAAGTCAAAGTTTCAGGTGTAATTTTGAAAGCTCTAGTTTGAAAAGCATCTTTATTCACAACTATTACTTCTATTGACATCAGGAAAACTGTGCAATATCTCTGCTTTTCTTTTAATGCAGGAAATGTCTAGGATCTGAATCTTACAAGTAAACAGTTCAGAACTCATAATTATCCAACTTTTCACTGGCTTCCCTTCTGCTTTACTTCCTAGAACTGATCTAAAGAACATGTTTGCTTTCTCAAAAAGACTTCTGTGTGACTGGCAGGCCTGGTAGGAGCTTCTGTCAGATGCTATTCTCACTAGCCAATTTCATCTCCTGGTTCTGTGTACCTCATCACATCAACAAACTTTGAGACAAGTGCTTAAATTGTCAGATTTGCTCATAAATACAACAGAAGAATTATGAGGGACTGAGTTTAATGGAGTGATGGATGAATATCAGCTCCAGGCTAGAAATGTGTAGAAGGAGGGGGAAGGATGTCTCCAGAAAATCCATCAAATTCAATTAGCTAGAGTGACCTTTAAGGAAATTCAGTAGAAAGTGGCTGCACAGTCTGCATGTGTGGCCTTGTGTAGTCTTCAGGAAAAGGAGAGATTTCATTACTGAAATCTTGTCCTTTATAGTAGCCCCTCATCTTTCCCCCACCAGTGAGATAGCAATGGCCATCGCGTTTGTGACCATCTTTCTTTCTAACACTCTCTGTACAATATAATGGACCAAAGTGAGCCAAGAGTTAGTCAGTCTTTGAGTGTACAAACCTGAACACCTGTCACATTCTCTGAATCCATCAGTAGCAGAGCTGAGGAAAAAGGCAGAAGTCCTAGATGTGCATATACAGTTATAATTGAATTAAGACTATTCAAAGCTCAAGTGAAAGTTAGTTAACCTGCCTTACCTCCTGCAGGGTTTTAAGGAAAAGAAACAAGATTACATCCAAAATGCAAGTTTTTCTTTCTTTCCTTTCACTCTTACATTACCCTTAGGATTTGTAATGGCAGCCCTAAGATCCACAGAAGGTTAAAAGGGGTAAACTGGAGAACAGGAAAGAACTGAAATCTACCTCAGTTTCTGGGCATAAAATACCCTCTTTGAGGGTGAAGCTGGAGAAAAGTATGGAGAAAAGTAGGATGAAGCATGGACCATAAAAAGGGGTCTTCCAAGGACAAAATGGGTGTTTGGGGGAGCCTGTGGGCCTAAGTTTCCCAGACTTGTGGACCTAGAGGAGGCTGGTGGTGTTATTCGCAATAAAATGAAAGAGAGTTGGTGCTTCTGCTGAAGACAACTGCGATATGGTTTCTCATATATGCTAGGGCATTACTTGATACAGTTCTATTTTCAGTGCTGTACCTCTGGCTAGGCATACTGGTTGTGGGATGTAAGCAGGGCCTGGCAAATTCCCTCCTGGATGGTGCTAACTTCACCAGATGAAGTGCTCATGAGCGGGATGACTCACACTACCTCATTTCTTCGCTATTACGCAACTTGCTTTTTTTCCCACAGTAAGGTTTTCTTACACGGTTTTTTCTGTGATTTTTTTTTTCCTTTCAGTAAAAGTGCCTGCCTTTATCATGAGTTCACCCTGAAACAGGCAAGGGAATTCAGTAATGCGACCTGGCAGGGTGTCAAAAATCCATTTTCTCAAGAGGAACAGGAAAAAGGCAATAATGGTTTAAGGAACTGGAAAACAAATACGTCCTATGTAGACTACAATTGGTTCATCTAAGCGAACAAAAACAATGAGCTCTGAGCCGTGAGGAAACAGCGCAAGGCTCCAGCGGGGCCAAAAATAGCCCGGACGAGAATCCCTGGGTTTTTAAGCGCGGAGTGGCCGGGGACGCTGCGGGGCGGGACCGCGGGCTCCCGGCGCCCCCCGCAGGGCTCCAGGGCTTCACCGCCACCGCACCGCAGGGACAGATCCTCGGTCCTACCGGCAGGAAGAGTTCGAGAGGTCAAGCAATAGATACGTGCAAAAAATCTGTCACTCAAACACTAAGCAATCTTATTCTTACCGGCTTTCTTAGCAGCGTAATTTGGAGAGGAAATACGACACCACGAGAAAGAAGCAGGCATGTATCCTTCATAAGTTAGTTATGTTTAATGTTTTGAAAACTGTTCAGGTACCAGTTGGACTCAATTACACGGACCAGGCTGTAGTCTGGGGCTGAACAGTCTAGGCTCGGTCCACATTTCCCTTGTCCTGTAAAAGCTTCAGCTGTGCAGCGAACTGTACAGTGCCTCGATGGTGTGCAGGACCAAGGCCACTAATTAAGACCACCAATTTGGGAAAGCAAATAATGTAAAGAGATAACAAGAATTAATGCTGGATTGTAAAGGCAGAGTTCCTGGCATGGCTTCAACCCTGTAACATGAAATCCCCGCTCAATGCATGTCTGGATCTGGTGCTGCCAGTACTAAGAGATACCATCACAATAAAAGCATGATGTGTCTCTCTGCCCACACTTAACTAAAAGATCAAAACAGACTTAGGTCTATTTTCATGTAAGTATGAGGAAATCTCCTTCTACTTGCCTTACGAAATATAGAATGGATACAGTATCATATCTGAGCTTAGTCACCAGGCATAGACACTCTAAAGGGAAATTAAGACAGAAAATTTTCCAGTACTCATCCATTTTTAAAAAGAGGCTCCTCTAACTAATTATCCTAAGGATTTAAACTGGGATTGTAAACAAAAGAAAACAGCAGGCAAATGTCGCCTGTTCTCTCAAGACAGTTCTCTCAAAATGTCAAATGTCAAAATGTGAACAAACATACAATGAAGACTGAGAGAGAAGAGAAGGCTGTGGGTGGACCTTCTTGCAGCCTTCTAGTACATAAAGGGGGCTCCAGGAGAGTGGCAGAGGGCCAATTGACAAGAGCAAGTAGTGATAGCACGAGGGATAGTGCCTTTAAACTGGCAAAGGGTATGTCTAGATTAGATATTAGGAAGAAATTCTTTATTAGGAATTTACTAGGAAGGTGAGGATGGTACGACACTGGAACAGGTTGCTCAGGGAAGCTATGGCTGCCCCATCCCTGGAAGTGTTTTCAGTACCAGGTTGGATGGGGCCCTGAGTCATGTGCTCTAGTGAAAGATGTCCCTACCCTTGGGACAGGGGACAGGGGGCTTGGAACAAGGACAGGGGTTGGAATGAGATGATCTTCAAGATCTCTCTTCCAACCCAGCCATTATATAATTCTATGGTAATTACTACTGCACTGACCTAGTTGGTCTTACTTTAGATTGAGGTTTATTATTCTGAATAGTAAGTTAACTCAGTAAATACAAATTTTGGGAAAAAAGACATCACCCTCAATCGATAAAAGGATTATGCTACTCCAAATAAAAAGGTTATCTCATTCTATGTCCATCACTTTATAATGACAGATATAGTAGAGTGATGATTTGGATATGAGGCTATGATTTGCATATGAATGCTGTTATCTAATGGATGTTGTGCCTCTGTATGTTTAGAAATGAAGTTTGCATCTGTATGGTTTGAACTCAGATGCGGGATTCTTCATTTTTTGTGTTGTCTTTCTGAAGCTGTTCAAGGGTGGCTTTGGTGATCTGCAAACTGTCCCAAAGGCTTTGTTTAACAAACTTAAAACCTAAACAAAATACCTTGTTTTCCTTCTTGTTATTTCCAAACAAAATCTCATTTGCCCTCATTAACGGGGTCGTTCCATGGGCAGAAGGCCTTGAAGGGGAGACGAGGTGCCGGAGGCAGTACAGAGTGCTCTGAGTGAGTGCTGCACCATATGCTGGCCATGACATTGCAGGGTAGTCTGCTGCTGCTTTATTTTTCACATGAAGCCAAAGATCAAGGCTATCAGCACCTACAAAGATTTCAAAAACCAGAAGAGTTTTCTGTAGCGTCTTTGCTGAACTCTGGTGAGAGCATTTGCATTGCACTAGTCACAGTTCTGCAATGAAGTTAAATATTTGTTCTACACATTTGCGAAACTGCGGCACAATGTTGCCAGTGTGGCAGCGTGGTTCTGATCTTTCCCTTACAAGAGCAGCAACTCCATCTATGACTAATCAAACGAAACCTGTATGTGTGGCTTGGATTGAGGTAATACACAGTGTGCAAATGTTAATCATTACTAAGCCAGAGTTAACCATTATTTCTGTTAGTTGTATACCTTTTAGTGCAGACAGAAATCTCACTTGAAAGTATTCCCTTGTTGTATTTTTCTTAGGGGGATGCAGATGTATGAATGATTCATGTTGCATGTGAAATTATGTTGTGACCTATAATAATAGCCATTGCTATATTTTGTTATGAAACCAGATCCAAACTAAATTTAAAATCCAAGGCTGTCTGTAAAATCTACTTCAAGCTTCCAGATTTTGGCCCAGAATTCCCACTCTCCAGTGTTTTTAGTCTTTTATTTTTCCAGGTCATCTGTTTTATGGAGAAAGAACATATAGCCATCTGGGAGATTAGCATATATATTTTATGAAGCAGAGTGGAGCTCTCTCCTTACTGACTCAGATGCTAAAGACCTAGATTTGCAGCCTGCCTCCTAGCTAGCACAGCACAGTTCATAAAGCTTCTGTTGCCAGTGGCTTACCCCTCTCCCCGTCATCAAGAACAAACCTACACCAAAATGATGTTGGCAAAGCAATTCTGTTATAAAGTGGAGGGGGAGAAACCAGTCCAGCTTTATCTCCATGTAGAGAGGCAATTTTTAATGATAGAAGAATCCATTTGTCAGTAAAGCTTACATTGTTTGAGTAGAAATTTTCAGCAATTGATCAAACAAATCTGGCTAAAGTGAAATTAATCTCCAGCGTGGTTTGTATGGCTCTATCTGGGGATACTGGCGTGGAACAGATCTGTGGTATATCTTATGAAATGTGTACATGCCAAATGGGAGTGCTGGGTTAATTTAATATGCAATATAAATTACCACAGGATGTAAAAGGAGTGAGCTGCAATAAGATGTGCCAAGGGGCATCTCCTTAATCTTTTATACTTTCTTACTGTGCTGGTAGAGACATGCTGTCATTGTAGCTATAGTTGGAATTACAGTATGTTTCTAGTTCTGCAGTATAGTTGGACTCTGCCAGCAGTCTTTCCTTTTTTTTCTGGACATTCCTCTTCCTTTTGTTTTTTAATACCAATCTGGTTTTTTCCTTTACAGAACATAGATACTAGGAGCCTAGACTGCCAACACTTTGATATCCAGTGTAGATTTATAACTATGGACTGCCAAGTTTTAATAACTTATAGAGCTGCTAAGTCCAGTGGTAGTGTGCACGAGCCTCTAAAAAACACAGGAGAAAAGCTGAGATCATAATCCTAAATTTGTATTAATAATAATACCGAATAAGCAGAATACTTTCCATTGCTTCTTAAAACAAAGACTGGAAATAGACTGGCCTTTTTGTTTATCCTCTAATAATTTGTTGTTACTTTTAAAATATAGATGCAAAAATGAGCCTGAATTAAAAGCTTCGGTTCAAAGTTCTCAGTTTGAAGAAAGTTTGAACTAAATACAGATTATCTTCATTTTGCAGGTTAAACTCTTCATTTGAAACACATTACAACAAAATCCATTTCCAAACTTTCAGAAGTACAAGAGTGTGTATTCAAATGCAGACTTTAAGAACTGGATCTGTTATATCTAGAATCTAAATCCCATTATTCAGATCTGCTGAGTAATAATGGGAACAGATACAGTCTTATTAGAAAATGCATAAGGAAAAATTTTCAATGTAGCGTTTAGGCTGTATGTTCATCAGAAAGTCACGTAGCATTTAAAAAATCTTTCTGTATCTTGCCAATGCTAAAATGTCATCTTTCAAAGACTGCATGCAGACAGTCTTTAATGTTCTTTTCATCTACCTACCTTTTGCCAGTTACTGGAATATGAATTTAACATTTACTGACAGTGCTATTTACCTTGATGCTAAGAAGAGCCTACCCAATCTGGCCAGATCTTTTCATTCAGAAATGAGTCTCTGGCATTGCTGGTAAAAGATGACAAGAGAAGTCCATGAGAGTGGGAAAATCCTATGATGGCCCTTCAGACTATTTCCCTGGACACTCTCCCAGCTCCAGGCACAAGCAGCTTCCCGAGCTAGTCACACCACTTCTGTAGAAAAAAACATATAATCACAGGAAATTAAAAATAAAGACACCCCCCACCACCAACGAACAAACAAACAAAAAACCAAAACGGAAGGAAGGTAGGAAGGTGTCTTTTGAGAAGCAAAGCTGTGTACTTTGATATCAAGGCATTCCACAAGATGGCAGGGTTCTGTCTTGGCAGGTCACTACAGCAGGCAACCTGAGCCTCTACAGCAGCAATTTTTTTCCTATCATAGTTTTCACCATCAGTAATATAACTCCCTACTTTAAACCTCTCAGTGCCCTATAGCAGTGATCAAAATAAGAGGCAAACAGCTGAAAGAGAGGAGGCCTCTATTTTACTATGTCTCAGTCACATTTTTTATATTACTACATTTAAAGTGCCATATTCACATAAAGCGTAATAATTTCTCACTGTGCGAATTGAAGAAATAATTTTTTCTACATAAAATTAGATAGAAAATTATTGCTTTTTTTCCCCAGTATTGCAATGGCAATTACTTTAACTAGGAACATTAACAGCAGTCCTTCACATTCCATCTCAGTCATCTATTGAACTCTAAAAACCATGAATACAGCTATTTGTTACCCCTTGCCTTCATGATCAAGACAAGGTAAGGTAAAGATGGGATGTTGATGAAAAAGCCAGCTGGCTGCCCCTTTCACCTGTCCTGCTTCCTTGTGCTGGCTTTAACCTTTGTGTACAGTCCTAGAGCAAGTCAGATCCACCTAGAAAGCTGACTGAAAACTAGCTGCTTTTACTCGGAGGCTTAGCTTTCAGCTAGATAAATGAGCTGAAATGACTCCACAGCCACACAGTCACTACTGTTGCAATCAGGAAAGCAGGTCAAGCATGTGACAAGGGGCAGGAAAGTCCCTTTCATCAACAGAGTAGTATTGGATAGGCTTACACTAATTGTGAAAACACACCCTTCAGTCACAAAGGAATAGTGGAGAGGATGCATCCTCAGTTCTGCCCTCGATGACAAGAAGCAATGGAGAGAGAGGAGAAAACCTAAAGCTCAGTTCTTAGAGAAGTTCAATTGAAAACTTGTGCTGGAGCATGCCTAAATCTTGCATGCATCACATTTAAATGTTAGTTCTGACCTCAGCTAGGTGTGTTATCCTTATTTGTAAAATAAGGATACTAATATACCAGATTGTTCTAGACCATGTGTTTTTGGTTTCTGTGAGAAATATAGGCTCTGCAGTTTGGGGAAAAAAGAAAATAGAATAATTGTAGTTCCCAGTAGGGTTCTCTGCAATACTTGTTACTAAGGTTCAGTTGAGTGGAGGTGTATTCCCAGAGCAAATTCAAGTAAATTCAAATATTTTACAAATGATGATAAGGATTTTTGAATGAACTCAGAGCATGTTACACTTAAGATAATTGTTCTATTAAAATCTTAACCCTGGCGCTCCCTATAAAGGTGCTAGAGCATAATGCTAATGCAAGGATAGATAAATAGACAAAGCCTCAATGTACAAAATTAAAGAATTGCTAGCAGCTACTCTGTACATAAACCAAACCAAAGGCCTCACTCAGGGATGGAGAATTTTTTAAAATACGTCTTTGCAGAGAAGAATTGTGTAATTGCATTTATTGAACTCTGAAGAAGAACTAAGCCCCACATTTTATGTGTAAGTGGGAAGACATCAGGTGTGGTCAGGGTACTTGGGCTTCTCATTTGGCATCAGTGGGCTTTTTTATGATAAAGCATGAACACAGAATTTTAATTCACAGTTTTACCACTGAAATGAAAATGAGTATTTTAAAAAAAATAAAAATAAAACCTCCCTGGTGATTTCCTGGTAATATTGCCAAGTGCAAACAAATTCCATTGGCAAGACCTGGTCTCTCCACAAGCTGTGAAAACCCTGGTGGCAGGAAGAAGGAATTTAGGTTTTCAGGACCGAGCAGCAACATGCAGATTGCAAGATTGAAAAGTAAATTCTGTTATTTTTTACCAAAGCCATTCAGCAGGGATACACCCACGATAACCTCGTGCAGAAACCCTCTAACACCCCTGCTTAAGTTCGGTCCGGCGATGGAAGACCATGGCCTAACAGCAAGCAGAGACTTTGTCTGGCTGGAGGCCCGAGCCCCGCGGGGCAGTGGCGGTCCCCAGGGGGCAGTGGCTGTCCCTGAGGGGCAGTGATTGTCCCCGGGGGGCAGTGGCTGTCCCCGGGGGGCAGTGGCTGTCCCTGAAGGGCAGTGGCTGTCCCCGGGGAGCAGTGGCTGTCCCCAGGGGGCAGTGACTGTCGCCGGGGGGCAGTGGCTGTCCCTGAAGGGCAGTGATTGTCCCCGCGGGGCAGTGGCTGTCCCTGAAGGGCAGTGGCTGTCCCCGAAGGGCAGTGATTGTCCCCGCGGGGCAGTGGCTGTCCCCGGGGAGCAGTGGCTGTCCCTGAAGGGCAGTGATTGTCCCCGGGGAGCAGTGGCTGTCCCTGAGGGGCAGTGATTGTCCCCAGGGGGCAGTGGCTGTCCC